>JADHYT010000006.1:0-102491 GCA_027604725.1 Entophlyctis luteolus | reverse complement strand
TTTATTTCTTTTTTTTTTTTTTTTTGAATTCTCGACAATGACTGCCCCCGTCGCCATCCCGGACCGGCAGCTCCTCGACACGATCCAGAAGGACTCACCCGCGCTGATAAAGGCCCTTACGTCCATCATATCCAGCGTCAAGGCTACGGCCGCGAAGCTTGCAGATCTGAAGCACAGGTGAAAACACGTCGATTCCTTCAGTCTCTGACACCTCGCGTGCAGACTACCTTCAATGCCGACGTCCTCTGGGGTGTCCCTGCTGGAAGTCAAAGTTCATACTCTCCTCTCGTATCTGACCCATTTGTCGTTCTTTGTACTGTTGAAACTGAACGGCATATCCACTGCTACAAACCCTGTCCATGGATGTGTGGACTCGATGATAGAAGAGCGAGTAGTCCTCGAGAAGATTAAACCCATAGAAGCACGCCTTCGGTATCAAATCGACAAAGTGCTGAAAGCTGCTTCTGCTGCTTCTGGCCGAAACTCTTCAGATGGACATGGGGACGAGATTATGCGAGTGGACCTCGCTGCCAGGGACGCTGTTGGCGCAATTGCGGGTCTGGATGGAACTGCAGATCCGCTGCAGTTTCGGCCGAATCCGCGGAACTTTGGGAAGGATAGCAATGGTGAAGGTGGGTTTGTTTTTTTGTATTTTTTTGTATTTTTTTTATATATATTTCGCAGGAACAGTCCAGGTGCCCGAAACCGGAGTTTACCGCCCTCCGAAAATCGCACCACTCAGATATTCAGGCGACAAGATGTCTTCCAAGCGCTCCACGGCGGCGTCAGCATCAAATGCAGCGGCCGCGTCGCTATCCAAGTCGCGTCTGTTTCGCGATATGCGCGAAACATTCGACACGACGCGCCCGGAGCAGGTCACATCGCACGGAACTGGGTATGGCGTGCGCGAGCTGCGTGACGCGCAGGACGAAGAGCTCGCGAAAATTGAGGAGTTTGAACTCAGCAACTACCAGCGTATCGGTGCGACACGTGATCGCAACAAACGTGAGCGGGCAGCCATGCGCCGCGCTGGTGCTGCGGCGGTACTGGACGAAATGGCAAACCTGGAGGCTGATTTCACACGGCTAGACGGCCTTCACCGTTCTATTGCTCTTGATGACTCTGAACGATTGGGTCCAGCAGGATCTGTGCTTGCTAAACGCAATGTGCGGGCCGAGGAAGTGTTTGATGGCTCCAGAAAGAAGGGCAAATTCAAGGACGCGGCTGAGCTTGTCAGCAAGGTGTCTAACACTGAGGGCCTGCATGGGGCAGCGTACAGCAGAGATGTGAAACGAGCACGACAGCAGAAAAACCGAGCCAAGGGGAAGCAGTAAAACTTTTTCTGGCAGGCAAAATGACTTTCTTACATAAGTTGGAAAGACAGCCAGGCAGTTCCAGCTTTTGCACACAGGCCCGATGTACAACACAAAGTGCGCACACGTGGGGCCAGCACTGTAAATGGGAATTTTAAGTTTTCAATGTTGTTATCATTTCGCTGATTATTTGATGCTGCACTCGCGCCTAGTCCTTGTGGTTGTGACTGCGTTCATAGCGGTCACAGGTGTCAGGGCGTTTAATGCAACTGTGGCGACCTTGCCTCTGTGCATTGCGCCGGACACTAGAAACTGCAACTTCTACTCCAGCTGTCTCGAAGCATCCCACCCTTGTGGGCCATCAGGCTATGCCGAAGAATGTGCGTACTCCTTATTATTTTTTCTCCCCTGCCATGGCGGATCATGTATTTTCATCCGTTGTTACACATAGCCGATTGATCACATTTTCGCTGCAGTTATCATCCCCATGTGCGACGCTTTCATCACAAATAAAGGCAAGTTCACGGATAAAGGCCGGCTTTGGCTGCAGCAGGTTCGCACCTGCCTACAGGATGCGATGATCCCGGTCATTTCCAATGCGACCATCACATGTGCAGAAATTAGCACCTTTGGGTTCGACTCTCATCCGGGCTGCTATCTTGCGGACACGAACGGGCAAATCAGTATTTGTGACTTGAATCCTCTTATCGACTGGATTGCGCTTTTGGAAACCATTGGCCTCAGCAATTTGTTGCAGTGGGCCGTGATTCAAAATGAGGCACAAACTGGAGTTGGTTGCATCGAACAATTTATCGGGTGGCTGAAGCTCTTTCCCTGAAAAACGATCTCTCTTACTTAGATAGTCTCATTGTTGATGGAGAGATGATAAAGTTCTATTTCTCACCAAAGTATTTTGCCCGGTTGTAACAGAGTTGCTGCAAGAAGATTGGATGAAGATTATCCAACAAAAAATCATTGCAGTACTTTTCCTGCGAGCAGAATGCACGAATTGCTTATGTTTCTGAACACGACTACGCCAAGAGGTTCCTGATGCATCTGAACATATTTGATTATCTGTTCAGGGAGACTGCCAGTGGCAGTGCGTTGTGGTGGCTGATAACGTGTCATAGGCAGACATTGTTGCCATTGAAATGCGCGTGATCGGTCTGACGGGCGGTATCGCGTACGTATTGCTCCGGACCTCCTCTTCGCACACCGTCTCATCCCCATGGTTTCCTGAGTGCTTGCAGCACGTGCGGGTGAGCTTGACTGATTTCTTCCGCCCGCAGCACTGGGAAGTCCACGGTGTCGGCGCTGCTTACCGATACCGCCGTCGTGCCAGTGATCGACGCCGACGCCATCGCCCGCAAGATCGTCGAGCCCGGAACTCCCGGCTTGCGCCGCGTTGTCAACGTCTTTGGCAACCACGTGCTCGCGCCAGATGGCACGCTCGACCGTCCGCGCCTCGCGTCGCTTATTTTCTCCGATCCTGACGCAAGAAGAAAACTCGACAAAGCGACGCATCCATGTACGTCTAAAGTCGCGGTTGTGACTGCTATCCCTTTTATTATTGATTATTATTATTGTTTTATTTATTTATTTATTTATTGTTTATTTTGACATATCGTCACCTGCGTAGATATCCGCCTCGAAATGCTGCGCCAGCTACTGTATCATTTCCTCATGCTCAATCGCTGTGTCGTTCTTGATACACCGCTGCTGTTTGAAGCTGGCATCCACAAATGGGTCCACCTCATCGTTGTTGTTTACACGACCCCATCTGTTCAACGCATGAGGCTTGTTGGTCGTGACCTCATTACAGATTCCGCAGCACAGCAGCGAATTGACGCGCAAATGCCAATCGACGAAAAAAAGGCCCTTGCTGACGTTGTAATTGATAATTCGGGGAAGCTTGCCGACACAAAGGAGATAATTGCCGAATTCATCAAAACTGGATTGTTCCCTCCATTTTGGTCCACAGTGGCTGTATGGGTTGCCTTGTTTTGGCCAGCGGCGGTTGTGTACGCTGGGCTGACTACCATTCATTGGTTGCAGCTTTGATTCACGAGCATTTCTCGCCATGCAACCTTCCGCAGCCAAATAAAACAAGGGTTAATCTTATTCCTGCTCCACTGGTTAAATTGAACAACGACAAACGGCAGAATCGCTTGGTGAAATGTAATGCGGAACGGTGGGGGAGGACTTGCGTATGAGAATATCCGGTTTGTGGTCAGAATGCACTCAGGAAGTTTTCTCAGTCGTTGTGCAATTAATTGATCTTACAACCACCAACAACGAAGCAACGAACGCGTTGGACTTATAACGTTGTTTCATTATTCCCCGCTTGCTCAATTGATGTTATCAGGGACATATTCCATGCCGCTGTCGCTTACAAGTAGTCCGACCAGCCCACTATTATCAAAGGCATTCTGTGTTTTTTCTCAATGAGAGGTCTAAGGCGACTGTTCGCCTCGTTTGCGGCAGCGCCGCCACCTCCGTCGCCAGCAGTGTTGCTGGCCGGATCTGCGTCTGCACCCGCAGCCGCATCCAGCGTGCTTGGATCGCTTTCATCGCTCGCTTCGAACCCCGATATCCAAACGCTGAGTCCCGTAGGCAAGTCGCTAGTGCGCGCCCGCCTGGATGCGCATACGACAGTGGTTGCCGCGCGCGGTGCGGTAGCTGCTGTTACTCCAAGTGTCGAGACTGTCCGAGAAACGCCCGGCAGCGGTGAGAGCAAGAGCAATTGGATTCCCGACCGCCTTCGTGCTGCATTTGCACCGCCGACGTGGGGCTTGGTGCGCCTGGCTGCGTCGTCTGATGGAGTGGCCTTTTTGCGCGATGTGCAGGGAAACGGAGAGGTCGCTGTCTTGCGCGTAGGCGGCTCCGACGCGCGCGAGATGATTGTTCGCCGGCGCGGATTCGTAGCTGCGGCGGGTGAGAGCATTGTAGTTAAACCCGACTTGGTGAGTGTAGTGCCGCCTTTCCCCAGCTCAAAACTGATTCGGATAACAGAACACACTTGCGATGTCAACGCTCCGTGTATATAATACCGGCATGCTTGCTGTTTCCGCGCCGTCAGGATCTCTTCAAAGGATTTTTCTAGCTGTCAATGAGGAGATATACGTCGACAGATCTCTTCTGGTGGCCTGGGATGCGAGTGTGAACGTAACACCGACTGTCGAACGCACATCCATACTTGGGACTGGACCCTCTTCAATTAAACCCCAGGCACCGCTTGCGCCGCGGTATTTTAGGAGCATCAGTTTCAAAGAGATTGTTGACACGCCGAACTGGACGGGAAAAGCGAAACTTGTTGGGAGGTTTGGATTAGGCTTTGTTTCGTATGCGGCAAAGTATATTTTGTGGTGGTTGCAGTATGGGTTTGCTTGGAGCAAACCAATGTGTGTTTTGAAGGGACCCGGCGAATTTTTGATGTCGTCTGCAAAACAATAAAGTGAAGCAAAATGGTAGCGGGTTTCTGTTCTCGATCAACCCTTGATGTAGTTCCGTTCTTACAGAAGTCTTCCGAAAATTTAAATATCACGTAGAAATCTGTGGAATGTCAAATCGGGAACACCAAGAGCCGAATCTTCGCAGGTCAGAACGCCGGTCTCGAACACGTACGAATGCTCCGGACATGACGAATGTTAGGTTTGTTCTTCTGACATTGAGACTGTTTGAAACATTCGACACAGCCCTGCCTGGTACGTCGGCTATGCAGATGATAGCGAGTCTATCGCATCAATCATGCGTAAGTTCGAGCAATTGGACGACTTCAAACGTGAAGTTTCTGGAAAATTCAAATCATCCGCATCGACAGCTCGCGAAGAAATTGATATCGATGGGCCTTCCACAGCTAACATAGATGGGCAGTTGGGGGAACAAGAACTAGAAGAGTTGTTTCGAAGAACTTCGCGGGCGCCCATTCAGCAGTTCTTCAATCCCAACATTGTCTGCCAGGATTTCGGCGATGATTGGGAAGATTGGGACGAAGAATATGCCGATGATTCCAATTATAGTGGGCAAGATGATGATCATGAATTAGACACCGAGATTGAAAGGTTTGGTATATTGAAGTGTAAGCTTAGTAACTGTTGCTGAAAGACCACTGTCTGCGTCCGGACCCAAGAAACGCAAATTCGAAAATTTCGGTTTGTCCGACCGCCCATCGGACAAAATCAAAGATTTCAAGGCCGTCGTGGTTCCTCGAAGGTTCGCCTCCGGCCTGGGTTCGTCATCTCATGTTTCTGTGAAAACACAGACTGGACCCAAAGAAACCAATTCATTTACGAATACCGTTTCCATTGCCACGCTCATGGGGTCGTCAAGTTGCCAACGTTCTTCCAGCCGCTGATTGCTTGGCATGTGATTCAGTTAGCATCGACTTTTATGATAAACATGGAATGAAGCTCTTAAAAGAGCGCCTGTGCGATCCAATTGTCGTCTACATGAACCCTCCGCTAGTGCAGCACTCGAACATTTCGAGTAGTGATGTAACTATCGGTGAATTTGTAAGCTACTTTCGTTTCGTGTCGTTGGGCTAAACCATTACAGGCGAACATAAAAATTCCCTCAGTAATATCATCAGGATATATATTTATTTGGGTTGAAAAGGAATTTACCCCCTCTATTTTGGTAAATTTATTTTTATTTTCCGCTACTGTTGAAAATCGAGAACAGAAAATTGCCGAAAGCTGGGGATTTCGCTATGTAGAAAACTTTGCATGGATTAAATGGAACAAATGGCACAGAATCGCTGCCGAGCCGACTAAGGCTATTTTCAAAAAATCCAAGGCCACCTGCTTGATTTTTCGGAAGGCAATTTATTGAAGGCTGCACTCTTACTGATATTAATACAGGATGGCGAAGAGATTGATCTCAAGCATCAAAGAAGTCCCGACTGCGAGTTTGATTTTATAAACCCAAGTTCTCTTTTTCCAGAAGAAAAGCCGAGAATTATCTATGATGTGATTGAAACTATGCTTCCAGAGAGTGTTTCAGCGACAAGGGCTCTTGAACTGTGAGTGTTTCGGATGTTTTTATAATCGCCTAGAGTATTTCCAGCATATGGACGGACACAATTGTTTCACGGAAAGGTTGGAAAGTCGCCAAACACAAAAGAGTACAATCAAACAGTTAAACCACTGAATAAAGACTTTTTAGGAATTCAGGATCAACCCGTTTCTCGAGCGTTTCTGAAAATATCTCAGCTTCACCACGTTCACCACTGCCCTCAATTTTCCTAAAACCGTCTTCCAAAAGACGACGTTCGAGATCCAAGTCCATTGACAACTTCGAAAATCGTCTCAGCACAGCGCTGTTGTCATTCCACCACTCGGCAACATCGTCACTCCCGCGTTCGGGGGTTTTGAGTACCCGATAAAGAAGCAGACTTATCCATGCGTCAGTCGCGGCATAAATCATCTGGCTTTTGGTTAATGTCTTCTTCCAATCTCCCACTTGAATCACGCGGGGTTTCGCAACTTTCAATCCAAGATACTTTGCGGCCATCGATCCAAGACCCATTCCACTGCTTCCCTTCTTTTGCATAGAAGAAACATCGACAAAGTTTTCGGGACTGATCCCAAACAGTCTGAGAGCTGCGAGATCACCTGGTGCTCCAACGACAACCTTTTTAACTTGCTTACTTGACAGAACCTCTTTCACGGATCCTGGAAGCTTCCCCATCACCGCAGCGTGCACTAAAAGACAAGAAGAGTCTGTACTCAACTGAATCAGACACGGTTGCTTGAACTGTTGCTTCGTAAACATTTGCTGAGTCGTTTCAGTGTCCAGTCCCACAACAATATTATTCGGAGACGTCATGAATTTATTACCACGAAAGAGCTTGTTCTTAATGAAATCGTTGCAGATTACTTCATTATGACCATAAACGATTTCGAAGTTTGAAGGAAGATTGCAGGGAATTAGGTTGAATGGAAGATTTTGCGCTATTGCCAACGGCGGGTCAAATCCTGATCTTTCAAAGTCATCAAAAATCCGGTCAACGTCGATGTTGACAGGTTTCCGGATCTGTTCTTGGTCGAAAAAAGTAAGACGATCGACATCGCAAGTTTCCTTGGTGCTTATTGAGGTGCTTGGCGTGGCACCTCCTCTATTCAGTTTGAAAACCGAGGGGAAGAAGGCGAGGTACGTTGAAAATCCTCCAGAATGATGCCTGGTGATCCAAAACGGCTTTCGACCTGTGTCGCTTATCAGGCTTTTGCTCCGTGTTTGGACATTCACATACCTAACCCCAAGTGGCTTTCCACAAGACCTTTCACATCGGACACCCTAAGTCCATAATCATTCACAGACGGCAAACGTAGCTTTGAGCCACTTCTGTCGGGCAAGGCAGTAACGTCTATAATTCGCTTCGCAGGATCAGACAGGGATTCTTTCAATACTGAGACTAATGCGGAAAATGTGTCCGTGAAACTTCGCTTTGCGGCATTGTTATGCCGTCTGGGGTTGGCTGGTGGGAAAAACGAGCGGATTGGAGCCGCGAGAGAACGAACTTCGCCAGAGGACATTGGTCGAATACGCTTCCACGCCTCATCTCTGGCGATGGCACTCCAGAATCGTTTAGTTTTGATGCCGCGGTTGGCCATTGACTTCTCGATGAATTTGAATTGTAGATGACACTGTGAAGGAGTGTTTATCTTGACAGATCGTCTATTCTGGCCGCCGTGACACCTTTTATCAGCATCTCGTGATAAAAATGTGCTGTGCATTTGATTCCACATTGACGGTGATACTTTCAAACGTTTGTTTTTCTTTCAACCCGGCAGTCGTCCTTTAACCAGTGGCAGGATGTGAACTCGGGAAAGAATACCCAACTTCGGGGCATTACCCGCATCCAGTACTATTGTTCTTATGTAACTGTCAAAGGCATGGATCGCCTGCGAGACAATTTATGAATACATGAAGTTATTTTTTGATAATTCAATCCTGATGCTTTGGGACGACATATACCAGATCGTCCTTCTCAACCAAGTCGTGGCCACGACAGTTGGTGTACACATACCGCATGGCATCGCTTTCTTCTTTTCCTTCCGTTCTCCACGATTGTCCTTTGTGCATAGTGCGATTCAACCCCAATGGGATCAAATCCCTTTTGACAAGGTTGGCGAATAGCTCCGAGTATTTGATTCCAATAAACTCCTCTGGTGCGACTATTTGTAAAACAGAATTCGACAGGTGCGATACAATTTCACCAATGAAGGGGCGAAAATAGGACTGAGCCAGCAACGAATGCAAGAACGAAACTGGCATCACTCTACCCATTGCAAAATTCTTATCGAAGTGATGGCTCATAAATAGCGAAAATCCAGATTCATTCAACTCTGCTTCTTCGACAAGTTTCTGAAGATATGCAGTTGAAAATGATGTCGACGAATGTCCTCCACGATCATCTTCTCCGCATCTGTCCTCATTTTCTGCACTGAGGAGGCCTTTCTCGTTAATTTTCTTCTCGGGGCCTTTTTTCAGAATAGGTTTCGTTGATTCCACTGACATTATGCTAGAATTTTCATTCTTGTTAATCTCTTTAGTTTGGATTGTCGAAGGCTTTGACCAAATAAATCCATAAAGTAGCTGGAATAGTCCGTTTTCGTTTCTGTACTGCCTCATTTTTTTGTATAAGCTTAATCTGTCAGTGATGCTCAAAGAGTAATTGTTGAGAATTGACTGCATTCGAAGATTTTCCGTGTCCCATTCTACTCTTTGAGACCCTGAAGAAAAGTATCGAACATTAATTCCGGAAAGAAGTTCAACAACAAAGTTGGTGGTAGACCAGTTCTAAAGTTGCCATTAATTACAAACTGACGAGAAAATTCGCGAACCTCTTGTATCATTTTAATAATAAAAACAGAGTTCGCATCTTGAAGTGTCGGGGCATTTTCTAATTTCGACTTTGTTGGTGTGGGAAATATGACGATCCTGTTGCAAGTTTCTATTCCGCATGCCAGCAGGCTAGCTTTTTTCAGGGCAGATCCAATCACAATCTCCACATTCTCGTCATTTTTGACATGCTCCCATAATCCTGTTTCCGTAGTGCATCCTAACGACGACGTTTCTATTGGTTGTTTCAGCAAGCACACGATTTTAGTTGGTGGCTGTCCTGCCAAGCTAGCGTTGCGAATATTGGAGATGAATTGATGCATTCTGCGGATCGATAAGTTTCCGCAAAGAATAATATGTCCAGGTTGCTTTGGGTGTTCAAGTATTGTCAGGAATCCTGAATCTCCTTGCGCGGAAACAGTTACTCTTGGCGTCACCTTTTCACTCAATTCATTATCGAGCTGAAGCATTTCGAGCTGGGTGCGCGGAATTGCGTCTTTGAATTGAATTGCCAAACGCAGAATAACCTCATCCCCGCCCGAAGTCAAGCAAAACAAAACTTCATCTCCCCCAAGCACATAATCTTTTCCTGGATTTATTCTTATCTTTCCAGAGTGAATACCTGATAAAGGCATCATTGCAAAAATTGTGATGTTGAAAGCTTTGAAGGCGCTTTCAACCACTTCTTCCCATTTCATGCTGCAAAATCCAGGAGGAACGCGAAAAGAGAATATTTGATTGGAGGCACCGAGTGCGTATTCATACGTCCAGGGTTCATTCTCATGCATATGCAGTCTTTCATTCGAATACTTGCACACCAAGTTTAAGATGAAGGCCAGAAATCCTGGAACTAAACATTCTCTAGCCATAATTGACAATTTAAGTTTATCGCAACATAGAACTTTATCGCTTCCACAATGAAGACTTAAATCTTCGCTACCTATATCAAGGACTTGCGATAAAATTGGGATGCCGGGGAATGTCTTTTTCGCAACTAATGACTGCATCAATATCTCATTATCCAGATTGCGTGTAACACTGGTCTGTTCTTCGTCGTTTTCAAATGTACTTGCGGGCTGATTGATCAAAAACAGTGCAGTCGCGTATTTCGCGGCAGCTCTTTTCAGGTCTGCAATAGACAAGGCGCTACCGAACAAATACTGTAATCGCGAACGGTACGATGGGTGCCGAAGAAGTCTGCGCGTATCAAGATCAGGTTCGGACTGTGCAAGGACAACTATTTTCGTTGTAACATCTGTGGACGCCGCAAAAAATTCCCTTGCGAAATCAACAATTGCAGAGTAATTCACGGCGCCAGAAAGCACAACGTGAGACGATCCTTTTGATTTTGGAGAAAATTTAGCCCGTTGGAATGCAGAGCTTGCTGAGTATATTTCCGAAATCCGATTGGTCTGCACTGGCACGTAAATGACAACGAAGACAATCAAAATGATGACAACAACTCGTGAGAGTGTTGACGATGGTGTCAGATCGCCGAAGCCGATCGTACTGAAAGTGACCATTATATAATACAGAGAATCGTGCCAATTCAGGAGTGATGCTTCTGTTTTTCTCTCCACATTGATGGTTTCCAATGCATTTATGATGCTCGTCGACAGAAATATGAAATTGCAAAACGTCAGTGCGACGATTGTAATTTCGCGCTTTTCTTCCGTTTCTGAAAAGGAAAGTAATCTGTACGTGCGGAGAATTCGAGACGCCCTTAAAATTCGCAACAGACCGAGAAACCAGAAGAATTGGGAATGTTCGCCAATGAAAAGATAAATGAACGGGGGCACAATGGAAATTAGATCTACTAATGAGGAGTAGTTGAAGTAAAATGCCAGCCGATCCTCTGCGATGTAAATTGATATGGCATAATCAGTCAGGAAGATGCCGGCGAGTACAACGTCCAGATACTTGATGAAAACTCTTTCATCATTTTGAATCGTGTACGTAAGAAAAACGTAGTTCACAATACTGATGAGTGTGCAAGCCACTTGAAACATCATCCAAAAGCGACCAAACGCGGAAGACTCAAACCATCTGCTTATAGCTTCCGGTGAAAAGTGATCGGTCCAAGTTCTTTGAGTTTGTTGGTAAAATGTGGCCAAGTAATTCTCAGCCAGAAATAAAGGGCGTGCAATAAATGCGGGGGCAATAGAACTTTTGGGAACTTCGGAAAGGAGGCTATCCTTTTCTGGTTTTCTATCCTTGTTGAGGATTCGTTTTTCCAACTGAGAAAGTAAAACAGTTTGGCGTATATCCCAAGAAAACTTGGACCAACCTTTTTCTGCTCCTTTCTGATTTTTCGTATATCATTCAAGTCATCATATCCTCTGTTGAGGGTAATACCCAGTTGTGCAAGCCCAAGCTGCCGTAAAGGGTCATCAAACAGATCTTCATCTAAATGAACAGTTCATATTGTTCGTAACTGTGATTCTCACCATATCCGTATTTCCAGGACTGATGTAATTTATACAGGTATTTAACGAGACGCGCTCCAAGTATACACCCTGGAATTAATACAAAGGGACCCCATAACAAGATGTTGTAAGTGTACTCCGATGCTATAGCTTGCGCGATCTGATCATTAGTTATGTTTGTTGCGTTGTAGGGATTGATTCCGTCGTCTGCTATATCACCCATTTCTTTTTCGCGAAATTGCAAATCATCTAACGCCAGATACTTCCTTTATTTTCACAATTGCAAGATTGACATAAAAACGCAAGATATCAGTCATCGTCGAAAAGCAAGGTGGAGTCAGGTTCCAAATCGACATCGTAATAATTGGTTTGCAAAGCAGAGTAACCACCAACACGTTGGTTGTACTTCGTCCTTGCCCAGTCATAAATCTCCCCGACTTTTGATAATCCGATTTCGGCGATTCCCATAAATAGTATGAGTGAAGTTCGCACAACTTGAGCAGCCCGACCAGACAAATCACTGGCGCGATCGATCGCTCCATCGAGAACGTCGTCATCGACAGGAAGACTATTGAAACATCAGGAGTGCATCGATATTGAATGTCTTACCGAATGCGACCTCCGCGTTTCATGTGAATAACAGTGAAGGAAACGATGGCCGGAATTCCGAGAACAACAGCAAAAATCCCAATCCAGCCCGCGAGAGACAACACGCTCGCTATTTGAATTTCTGAGTGAAACTAGAGATTATTGGAAGCATACCGCAGTACTCGACTTTTCCCACATCCAAGGTGAGCCCACCCTCGCATTTACTACCTCTCACTTTGATATATCCAGTGGAATACTTGCGTTTGCCACCGACGCAAGCCGGCTCTAAAGCAACATATCCAGGATTAATAACGCAGTTGTTTGAACTATCGCGAGAGTATCCAACGTCACAAGTGAAGTCATCGACCGTGCAAAGACAAGTCTTCGTCAGGGTGACAGGAGGTTCAAAATGCCCCTTCGAGTGACATTCTCTATCGGCCTTTCGACGGAAATATTGTGTCTAAAACAAGATTGAGTTCGCGGTATGTACCAATTGACTTGACCTCTCTGCCAAGAATACAGCTTTCATCATCGGACTTCTCCCCACTGGGACTCCAAGGCTCGAAGTCACTCTTGTCCTGATTATTTTTGTCGAGTGAACAAACCCGCGACCAGACGTTTTGAAAATTTAGATGGATGGCCGCAATTTCAGAATCATGGCTTCCACCATGAATAACTCCAAATACAACAAAGGACGATGTAGAACCATGAGGTTCGGAGATGATTGTTCGTACGCGGAGTTTCCCTCCAGACAATTCGTCAGTTATTTTCAGGCGATCAAAATTCTGTCCATAATTCAGAGAAAACTGAATTTCGTCCGTAGGTATTTCGTCGTTCGCAATTAATATGATTCCTCCGTTGTCGCCAAACTCAAATTGATAAGCATCACTAGCGATTTCGGTCCAAGTATGTCCGGCATCGCGTGTCAAGAAAGTGCCACCATATTTTCTTTCCGTCAAGGATTCCCCGACATTCCCAACACCCATCATGAAACCAACTGCCCCAGCCGATGAAAACATATCGTTTTGATCGTTTCGTTCTGTAAAATGGTGCAAATTCAAGAAGCACGAATCCCCGCAATTGTATGACTGTCCCTTGGAGTCAACTTGTGGATATGTGGTCAAACAATGCTCGAATAAAGTAAAAATAAAAACCTTTTGGTGCCTTCAGAGTTTTCCACAAATTTCCATCATTATACGTCATAACAGTGCGAATCTTTTTTGAAATCCCAGGACCCGTCTGATCCGCATTCACGACAAAATTCGCAATGGCAATACCCTCGATTCCGAGAATCTTTTCGAAATCGGTGTAACTAGAAGTTCTTCATGTAAATGATTTGACAAAAGTAATGTAACAAACCCTTCTTCATCTTGGTTAACATTCCGCAGTGATATTTTGAAATATTTAGCATCACTGTCGAAACTTTTGTACAATGTTCCCGATTCAGCCCCAATATCCTTTTTTGAAAATACTTCCACGAAAGCAGTCTCCGACGGTGATTCAAGCAAAGTGTATCCATAATCCGGAATTTTTTCATCTTCTTCAAAAGTTGCATGAGTCCAGGAAAAAGAATCCGTAGATGTGAACATTTTCATTTCGGAAGCAGTCTGTTCAAGCTGAAGCGATGATTCAGCTCTTAGAAGCAAAACAAAACAGCCAACCTCAGCAGCCACCATGAACTTTCCAGATGTTGCAAAATTTGCGGATGCATTAAGAACAGTATCCCAGTTCGCGCCCAAATCGGTTGAGCGGATGAGTTTTCGTGATGTTTTTTGGCCCATATCCACCTGATTTCCAGACTTAACATTGAAAACTTGGCAAAGGATAGTGTCCTTTGAGGGCTTGGTAAAGAGAGCTTCCTTTGGAAAAGCACAACGATGAACATAGTTGACGATTTCTTTCCATGATTTGCCAGAATTTTTTGTTAAATAAGCGACCGCCCGGCAGTTTGGAGAGACCTTGTTTTCACAGCCCTGTTCTCCAATCCAGATCAGGTAGGAGCTTTCCGAATAGTGAAACACCAACGGGCTGATACCGAAACGATTAGGTTTTGTTGGGACAGTCATTTCATAAAAGCTTTTCGCAACGTCCTCCGTCCAAGTGACATTTGCAGAATTGGCTCTGAGGAAGAACGCCCTCTTTTCTGGTCGGTATTGATCCAACAAAATGGATGAAAAAGGATCCTTTAACTCGGGCTTTGCCCAAGCTTGCCCTCCATTATCAGAAACGTATATCCTCCCACTTTCATCGTGCATAACGATAGTGGACGTCTGGTTGAAGAAAAAGTAACTGCTGACCTGGAATTTCAACATATTTGCAGTAATCTTGACTTGGCCAGGCTTTCCGTCCGCTTCACCACAAATGCGATCAACCTGGGCACTTCTATCCTTTCCTCCTGTGCACTTAGAAAGGGGAATCTTCCGGTATCCAGAAGACCCTTTGTATTTCTCTCCCGGTTTGCAGTTTGCAGGCTGAAGGGGATCCACCCCATAAGGAACGCATTCATTCGCATCGTTTCGGTAGAAGTGGAAATCGCTGACACATGTAAGGAGACGCGATTAAACTATTTGCTTACCATTCAAAATCATCGTCCGTGCATTCGCAAACTTGCGAAGTGACGGGAAGATATTCAAACTCCTTTCCGATATAGCAATTAACATCTTCCTTCCTTCTCCAAAACGCCAGATCTTGACCAAGAAAGCAACGATCTTTCCCTTCATCGCTGGCAGGAGTCCATTGAACAAAATCGGTACCAGTTTTGCTTGGTTTTCCGCAAGCTCTTGGAAGAACCTCGGCAAAATCAACTCCAATGACAAAAGTCTGATCAGCCATGTTACCAGTTATGATGAACTTCAAGGATGTTGCACTTGGCTCTGACTGAACGGAAGAAACGCGAATCGGCTTCTCTGAAAATTTGAATTCCGCCCAAGACTCTCCATAATCCCACGAATATCTGGGAGCAATAAGCAAAGAAAAGTCGAAACAACCGAAAACAAACATGAGCGTACTCGTTTCCGTCTCATCGTTAATCATTACAATCATAGCTCCATGATCTCCGAATGCCCATTTATGTGCATCCTTATGAACTTCTGTCCACGTTCTGCCTGCGTCTTTCGTCAAATACATATTGCTCTCAGCATATTCTTCCAGCCGTTCCCCAACACTTCCCACGGCAAGCATGATACCTGCCGCATGAGATGACGAATGAATGGAGGATTTTCCCCCGCTGAGTTTGTCGGAATCAAAGGATCCGCTCAGTCTGCAATAAATATTAAGAGAACACTGCAACCATTTTAACATAAACTCGCTATAAATACTGAAAACATTCACCTCGTCCGAGCCACAACTAATCGGTTCACCAAATACATCAACAGAAGGAGGTTTGATCGATTTCCAAGTCGAACCGTCGTCGAAAGAGATCTTTGTGCTGATGTGCTTCTTCGACGATATGTCACGAGGATTTTGAACAGTATTGACAAGCAAAACGCCTGGCACTCCTTTCATTCTTTCAAAATCAACTAATTCGAAAAAACTCGTTACAAATTATGATGAGACTGTGAACAAACCAATTCCCCTTCTGTTCCTGTTTGAGAAAGGCATTATTCGACTGTACTGCGTTCCGTCAGAGTTTGATTTGAACAAATGCCCAAACTCGGCGTTCATTTGAAGATTTTGTGCAACATCCAAAAATATGCCGTTTGTCTCTGACTCAAAAACCGTAAATCCCTGCAAAAATCATCAGACTATCACCAGTTAAGGCAGTATTTTAAAACCTGATAATCAAGGTCCATTTTCGGTGGAAACTGAGTGTCCAAAAATTTGATTTCGTCGGTTGAAACTTTCAGTTTGTACGAAGCACCATCATCCTGCCAGAAGGTCAGAAAAAAAAGATTGCAGCAAGTACCATCAGAACAACAAGCACAGAATCGACTACATAAAAAGTCATGACGCCATGATCAATTAACACCTCTCTGTCTTTGCCCTTGTTTGTGATCAGGACTAATTGGAGCGCGTTGTCCCCCACTTCCACTCCGTTTAAAATTTCTTGGCTTATCTTCCCATTTTTGTTCTTATAGCTTGCGCAAAGAACTGCATCTTTTCCAAGATTATGCCCTTTCTCTCCAAATGCTTTGTCCCACGCCCAAACACATCTTGTGGCCCAAGTTTCAACAGGTTTGTTGTCGTTCAGCCACGTTTTTCCCGAATCGAAAGTCAGATACACCTGAGTGTAGCAAATTTGGCAATTATTGGGATATCCGACGAACACCAAATAATCAGCCTCCGTCGGATGATAATCCAAGATTTGCACGTTGATTTTATTGAAAGGAGAGGGAGCTTGTATTTCAGTCGGATTTGACGCGAAATTGTCTTTGCTGTAGTAAACTTTCGTTTCAGTGACGATATAAGCCCGCTTTGGATCAGCATCGTGTTGTCCAAGAAGGAGGATTGGGTACTTGTCCTTGAAAAAATCAACTTCTTTCCACGTGATTCCTTCATCTTCTGAACGCAAAAGTTCAAAGCCCATATGCGTCAAGAGCAACACAACTGATGATTGGCGAAGATACAACAGCTTTTCAATCTTATCCTTCATGGCCTTTGGAGTCGCAACAACAGGGTCTTTTCCAGGTGGTTTTGCAACACTGCTGTGCTTTTTGCAATCAACTTTGACTTTGGCGTCTAACGTTTTCCCGCCTTTGCATTTATTCCCAGGTATCTTGCGAAAGCCGGATAATCCATCATACTGTGTTCCGATCGGGCACTCGGCAGGTTGATCATTGGCGCGTCCATACCGAATACATTTATGCTTTTCAGAGACAGTTTCATCCAGTCGAAATCCAAAGTCACATTCAAAGTCATCTTCGCTACACTCGCACGTCTTGCGCTTTATCTCCGGGTGCTTGAATTTTCTGCCAACATAGCAATCAGCATCTTGCTTCCTTCGAAAGTATCCCACATCCTCTCCCAAAATACACGCATCAGTAGCGCTTCCACCAATGGTTGGTTTCTTAGGAGTGTACAATTCAAAATCTTTGGAATTGCTCGGATTGGATGCATCGAAGTCGCATTTACGACTGTGCACTTTGGAAAAATCAACGTGGAAAACAGCGGAAGGCTTTTTGACACTGTCGCTTGAAGCAATAATAATCATCTGGGATGATGTACTGTCAGGATCAATGCTTGTTGCGACCGGTTTCCATTTGTTCTGCTCAACTGAAGGAAGTGTAACGGAATTCCAAGTTCCAACGGCGCCACGCTTTGTTGAAAAGAGAATTTCTCGCATTACGCCCGAGTCTGGAACCAAAACTATTAAACTGCCCATATCAGCGATTTCATATTTGTGTGGTCCTCGAACGATATTTTGCCAGGTTATTCCCCCGTCGGAACTTAGAAAAGTATCGCTTTCGTCGTAATTGAGCAAATGATCCCCAACATTACCAACTCCAATTAAAATACCAGGGGCAGACAGTGTGGAAAAAGTTCGCCCCAAGTTATGAAATTCAGTTTGCGAGTGGAAATGTAGTGAGCACTTCGAGTCAACAGCGCCAGTCGACACCTTGCATTTCCAACTTTCGCCATTTACATCCTTTTCCGGAGGTCTGATCAAGTTCCACCGGGCACCATCATCGAAAGATATACGAGAAGAAATCAGTTTCTTTTTTCGATAGTCTGACTCGACTTCCTTCCAGTTTTCGACCACATTCGCTAGTAAAGTACCACTAACAATCTCGCTCTCAATTCGCTCAAAGTCAACTCGACCCGACTCATCGTGATTGGTATGGGACAGAGAAATCGTAAAATAGTTTCCGGCCGAGTTCGAAACGTATAAATTTCCAAATGGTGCACTGCTCCCAGTTGAGGAAAGAATCGGAATGATGTCAACAAGGATTCGGTTTTCCGATGAATCCAGCAAAGTGAAAGACTGTAACAAAAATAAGATTCCGCAGCATTATTTTATCTTACATCTAAAATACTCGCGTCTTTCGGGAAATCTGCTTTTGAAAAGTTAATTCCATCGTCGCAGCTATATAAGTCTACTCGGCCTTCTTTCGAAGGGCTTCCGGCGATAGCGACTAAAAACGTTTGAGTTGAACCGATTGCAATTGGGTATCCGTCCAAATTGACAGCAGTTCCTTTTTCTTTCGGAAAAAAGCTGTCCGAATAAACCAACTTTATCAAATGTGGATCCCGAAACATAACGTCATCGTTTCGCTGGCTTTCGTCCCATTGTAAACAAAAAACTTTGTCTTTTGGAGCCACTGGTTTCCCTCCAAGAGTTCCTCCAAGCTTCACCGAATTGGCCCAAATGCAGTCAGTTACAAATTCAAGCAAAGGTTTGAACGACTTGAAAGAATCTTTTGTGTAAAAAGACTGAAATACATTGAGCGAAAAAAAAAAGAAATCAAAACGAGGATCAACAAACATGGATCGAAAAGGAGTCAAACCAGCCATCGTTACTCCCCATCTTCAGGCCACGGAAGATAATCCAATCAAGTTCGATGGAATGAAAAGAGAATCCAGGATCAGATTCGAGCGGCAAACTAATTTCGAACGGATTCCACGAAATACCAGCATCCTTTGTAAAATAATGCTTTTTGCCTTCAGTAATCGCAAACGCGCGAAGATTTTTGGCAAAGGGATGAACAATAACGTTCACAACTGGCTCAGCCAGCTCTGAAAGCTTATTCCAGTCTTTTCCTTCATTCCGCGAAATGTAAACAGCTCCTGAGGCATCAACTAGAATAACATTCTGCAAAATACAATTCAGAGGCATCATATACGTAATGACTACTAACATCTGAGTCTTCGAAGTTCACAAGAACTGCGGCATCATTGTCCAAAGTGGTCAAGGACACTCTTGCGTCCGAAGAGGCAGAAGCAGATTGAGGAGACCGTGCCGCCAAGGAAAAGTTTCGACCGGAAAAGTCAGTCGGGGAGGCGGTTTCCACACGTTGGCGCTCCCAGGCAGTTTCAAACTGGTACTGTCGCTGCGAAGATATGCGAGATCCAAGAGAAGCTGTGATACAGCTGTAGATAAACAGAAGCCGCGCTAGCAAGCTCCACGCAGCAAGGGCGCTCGGCATCTGGTGATGTTTTTTTGGACCGCTAAAGCATCATCCTCCACGCGTTGCCTTGGCCACCATTGGCACCGCCACATCCTCGTCCGGCGTAGTGTCGTCTTCCTCCACGTCTACTTCTGCCGCACGCAGCTTCTGCTTTCGGCTGAGTGCGAACCCCTCGGCAGAATTCCAAAAGGAGAATAATACACCGACCACAATGGCCACAAACACGAATACTCGCACGGTCACCGATATCCGCTCCACCGTGCTCTTTGACAACAAACCCAAACTTGCAGTCACTACAGCCAAAACAAGCACCGTGTGACCCAAAATTCGCTTTGGTTTCAACCACCTGATTCAGGTGTTGGATTTCCACACACTCGAGCACACTCCTCACCTTCTGGACGCAGACAGAGAGCCAAACACACTCACTGGAGCGAAATGCATGCAAATTCCCAATATCGACACCAAAATAGCAATTACAGTCACTGCCAAACCCAAACAACCATGGTAGGTCCCGAAGTGTCGTTTCTTATTTTGAATCTTGTTTTGGTAAATCACTGCGAATCCAACGAGTAAAGAGGCGAGAGCGAAGATTTGCATTAGCGCATGTAGACTGGTGTTCATCGTCCGTGAAGCGGCTGATTTCGAATTACTCTCCATGCGCTGAAGAATCAGGGAAGTAGACATCGAGATTCCCGCGAAGACGGCCATTGCGATGGGGTGCCAGGAATATAATACAGCATATTCGGCAAGGAAGGGAAGTGCGATACAACACATCGCCAGATTGACCGCGACAATCAGGATCGTCTTGATGGACATTTTTAAGAAATTATTTTAAAAGTATCAACCTACAGGCACATATATTTCTCCAATTCTTCTACACCACAAAGTAAT
Source organism: Entophlyctis luteolus (assembly GCA_027604725.1). Classification (NCBI taxonomy): domain Eukaryota; kingdom Fungi; phylum Chytridiomycota; class Chytridiomycetes; order Chytridiales; family Chytriomycetaceae; genus Entophlyctis; species Entophlyctis luteolus. The sequence goes on along the minus strand of JADHYT010000006.1, from coordinate 82,367 downwards.
TTGACACTCTATATTGACCCGATAATAGAATCCTTGTTCTAGGGGTTTAAGCAAAGGCTCATAGTGCAGTGTAATTTGACGATCGGTTGGATGAGGTCAATTGTGCTAGGAAAAAATTGGTGCCAGCCTTTGTTGGTGCTGTTCTTTGTTTTCCAAGACAATTGACAAGGAGGATGAAACAAGACTGCTTCACAGCAATCGTTTTACTGGCACTCGCTTTCCCAATCGAGTCATTGCCAGCCCGCGTGACCCATGACCACCACGCACTTGGACATGATTGGTCGTGTGTGGTAACCACGAACACAATCTGCAAGTCCAATGATCACAAAGAAGCTTGCATGTCTTCTGATGGTAGCATAAGCAAAATTGCTGGAACGACGTCGCGCATCGAAGGGCATTCTGACGCGGTACCTTTCCCTCCTCATTTGCCTGCGGATTTCGTTGCAAAAGCAGAAAAGAGAATCCAGCCACCTTTATTCGTTGCCTACAAACCACCAGGGATTCATCGATTTGCTGCTGCAAACGCAACTCATTTTAAGAAATAAAGTAGCATCTTGAGATTTCCTCTCAATTCTCATTGGTCACAATCCAGAAATTAAAAGCTATGGGTAGCCGCGATTCAAAAGTGAGATCGAAGTCCCCTGGATAGACATAGTTGTGTTCCCTAAGAGAATCAAACGAGGAGGAAAAAACGTTAGCCCCAACAGCGAAAACCAAAGCAATTAAAATGTGAAACAAAGTGGATTGAAATGGTTCCCAAGTCCGATAGCTGGATCCTGTCAAGTTTCTCAAGCAGGTGAGTGAGCAGGTTCAAGGAGGAATAACCCCACATGGCATTGCAGGTGTTTTTCAGGTGTTGGTGGATGATGAATAAAATGTGCACGTGCCTCCTCTAGTCGCGCTCATGGGGGGACATTTGACGCCAAAAAAGGAAAAGAAAAAAAACGAGGTTTCTACTCGCACCCCTCCTTCCTCGTGGCGCCACCTGCGCAGCTTCCTTATCAACTCTCCTCTGGCTTATTTAGTGTGGTTGCGGATGTTGATGAGGCTGTTTAGTTGGTCTGCAGTTTGGTTTGCTGGTTTATTGGTTGGCTGTGGGTGGCTGTGCTGCCGTCCCCCATTCCGAGTTTTGCGTGTTTCAGCTCCTCCGCCTTCTAAGTTGCCCTCCTTGCCTCTCGATCTTCCCATTCTCTTTACCTTAGTTTTGTGCACGATTCTGCACATTGACAATGAAAATTCAGAAAAATGTCTCAAGTTATTGTCGTTGGAGGAGGCCTGGCTGGTCTTTCTGCGTGCCACACTGTGCTTGAGCGCGGTGGAAATGTGCTGCTGTTAGACAAGAACAACTTCCTGGGAGGTAAGAACCCGCGTGCTCCAGAATTTCGCTCCAATCATTAATATCTTCCAATATAGGTAACTCCACCAAGGCAACCTCTGGAATCAACGGTGCTGGGACAACAGCTCAGCAGAGGCTGGGTATTCCGGTATGCAGAACATGCCGATGATCAACATCTTTGCTGACAAATCCTTGTTGCAACACAGGACACCTCCGCAATTTTCTACGAAGACTCTGCAAAATCGGCCCGTGCCGAAATTCAACCTGCGCTTACTAAGGTTTTGACCTACCAGTCTGGTTCGGCTGTTGAATGGATCTCTGACTCGTTCAAAGTTGACCTGTCTCTGGTTTCCCGACTTGGTTGGTGTTCGCTTCTTTGTTTGGAAGATTATTTATGACCGGCACTTCACGACTTCCAGGTGGACACTCTCAACCGCGTACTCACAGAGGAAAGGAAATGTTCCCTGGAATGACCATCACTTACGCGTTGATGGAAAAATACGAGGACCTGTGCAAATCTTCCCCCGATCGCGCCAAGTTGATCAAGAAGGCCCGTGTGACCAAACTTGTGAAGAATGAGTCTGGCGCTGTCATTGGTGTCGAATACGAGGTCAATGGCGCTGCCAACAAGGCATTTGGGCCCGTCGTAATTGCCACTGGTGGATATGCTGCCGACTTCACAGAGACTTCGCTGTTGAAGAAGTACAGACCCGAAATTTACGATCTTCCTACAACAAATGGCGACCACTGTACTGGTGACGGTATCAAGTTCTCTCTGGACATTGGCGCAAACACTATTCACATGGACAAAGTGCAAGTCCACCCCACCGGATTGGTCGATCTGAAAGACCCGAATGCCAAAGTGAAGTTCCTCGCTGCAGAGGCTCTGCGCGGTGTTGGAGGCATTCTCCTTGACGCCAACGGTCAAAGATTTGCCGACGAGCTTGGCCACAGAGACTACGTCACTGGTCAAATGTGGAAAAACAAGGGACCATTCCGTCTCATTTTGAATAGCAAGGCTGGAAAAGAAATCGAATGGCATTGCAAGGTTTTCGGCAAATTTGTGGCTTTTTGTTCTAATTTCTTTCCATAGCACTACATGGGCCGTGGTTTGATGAAGCACTTCAAGAGCGGCGCCGAACTCGCGAAGGAAATGGGCTTGCCTGTTTCAACGATTGAAGAGACTTACAAAAAGTACAATCACATTGCCGCCACAAAGACTTGTCCGTTTGGAAAGAAATTTTTCCACAACACTCCTTTCGACATAAACGACAACTTCTGGGTTTCGATTGTCACACCGGTTCTTCACTTCACGATGGGTGGTGTTCAAATCGATGACCAAAGTAGACTTCTTGGGGGCTCCTCTGCGCAACCTATTCCGGGAGCTTTTGCCTGTGGAGAAGTTGCCGGAGGTGTCCACGGAGCCAACCGCCTTGGTGGTAGCTCTTTGCTTGGATGTGTCGTTTATGGTCGCGTTGCTGGTGCAAGGTAAGATTGATTTGCGATTTCTCTGCCGTGCTGAGCCAGGATGCAGTGCTGCGGCCTATCTGTTGGAGAATTTGACAAAATCTTCCGCATCTCGTGTCGCAGGCATTGCTGGCCACTTGTCCCCTGTGTCGATTTCTTTTAACGGATTGAAAGTCACCGTTGAGGCGGGCGGCTCATCAATTGCTGCAGCTCCCGCCGCTATTGAGGCTGCTCCCAGTGCAGCTACTGCAGCCAGTGCCCCTGCGGCCGCCGAGCCCAAGGCTAAGGCCTTGAGAGAAATCACAACAGCTGAGGTCGCGAAGCACAACAAGGAGAACGACTGTTGGGTTATCGTCAACGGCCAAGTTTTGGATGCGACTCCTTTCCTGAAGGGTACTTTTCGTTATTTTTTTTTAATTTTTTTTTTTGTTTTCAGCTTAATCGCTTGCGTGTTATTGAATCAATTCATTTTTAGACCACCCGGGTGGCAAGAAGGCGATCCTTATCTATGCCGGAAGGGATGCAACTGAAGAATTTAACATGATGCACAAGAAGGACGTCGTAGAGAAGTACGCGCCAGAGATTATCATTGGTGTTCACAAGGCATGATAAGGCTTCTGGGTGCCAATTTTCTTTTTCGAGTTTGTTATTGGCAAAGAACCTATCCTTCGTTTTTATTGTCTGTTTGTTTTTTCCGGTTTTCAAATTATCGGCCGCAAATGCTGTAGCAATGCTGCTTGCAATTCCCCCATCTGCGAGGAGAATGAAGTTTGAGGGCAACTCTCCAGTGCGCCGTTGAAGAAGGAACTCAGTGCGGAACTGTACTCCGCGATGGATAAGTGGATGCACTGCTGCTGAGAGTCCCTGAGCAATACGGTCATGATGTCAAAACCCATCGAATACAGCAGTGAAAGCTTGCATTCCTGAAGATCCACCATGAAGTCTCGCCCGAGCTGCTCGAAGTCGTTTTTTCCGTAAGGAGCCATCAAGTCGTCCAGTCTGAAAGACGCGACATCTTTATTTTTTTGTTTTAGTTTTTGACTTTTTGAGCAAAGCAAACTGGTTTGGTTTTGCGGGGATTGCACTCACACGTCCGAACGAATGTAGTGGTGGGCAGTGCGTGGGGCGGAGCGTGCTGCAGAATCTCAGCGACGGCAGACACGGCGCCGTTGGGTTCCTCCTCGAACGCAGCGACGCGAAGGACGCGGGCGAAAGAAGGTGAAGAAGCATCAGCAGCAGCAGTAGCAGCAGCGTCGCCAGCAGATGTGGCGGCGGTGTGCTGGCGCGACACTCGGCAGAACAGCGAGCGCAGCACGTGCGGCGGGTCGCGCGGGGACCGGCGCGGGGGCGCGAGGAGGCGGGCGAGCAGGGGGTCGCCGTGCGCGGCATGCAGACTCATCAGCAGGTCCGGATCAAACACGAGCGCGCGAAGGCACAGCATGGGGATACTGGTGGCCATGCTGGTGGCCTGTATACTTGTGCGCGCGACTTGCAGCAGCGTCGCCAAGTTGTTCGCGTCGTTCGGTCTGGTTGATGTTGCCGGGACGCGCCGCACTTGTGCGCGGCCATTGTACGGATGCTGCCGCCCGCGCTTGCCCGCGTAATGACTATTTCTGAGCTGGTTAATGTATCCGAAGTCGTCCTTGGAGACGTTATCACTGCCCTGTACTCGCGGCGATTCCAACGGTGTGGGGTGTTGATTGACTGTCTGCGGATTGGCTACCTGCTGCAACTCATCTGGAAATTGAGGTTTCTTTGGCAGTTGAGAGTACTTAGCAAAATATTTGTACTGTTGATGTTCGCAAAGGTCCGGCTTGGCAACTTTTAGTTCAGACTGCCCAGAGTGAAGAGATGGTGTAACACTTGTGAAAGCGGTCGATAGATGATTTTGAAGATTGCTCAAGACTGCGGGTTTTCGATTGCCTGCCTGAATTGGAGCAAGGCAAGGGTCGTCGAGAATCATCGCAGAACTTCGCGGTACTTGCAGCTTCGGAGGTGATACTTTACCCGGCTCGTTCGACCGTGCCGTTGAGAAAGCACTTTTCTTTTGCTGCTGGACAGATACAAGCATCCCTTCAGCAATACCTGATCCACCAGTATTATAAATTAAACATAAAAAGAAAAAAGAGCTCACATTCCACGGCCCCTTTCAAGAACTCTGTTGATGCAAAATCGAATCCTTTAATCCCAGATTCCTCCAGTCTTTGCTTAAACAGTCGAGTGACATCCAAATCGGACAAATTTGCGCAGTTGATCAAGGTTTCCCCATCCAGAACAAGCTTCAGCTCTTCGTGTATGATTTCCAGTGTACAAAGTCGAATGCCACGAAACGGGGGCATTTCAATGCATTGTGCGTAGTCCAACATTGTCCGGTAATCTTGTTCAAGAACCAGCTCGAATGTTTTGTTGGTGATTTCAAACAGCTGCCGAAATAGCGCATGTACACGGGGAGCCAGAAGCGTCGCAGGTTCATTGGCATACACAGTTAAAATGGCGAAGATGGTTCGAACGGCCAGAACGGGCTTGCATCGCGAGGAAAGAACGCTGTCGAGAATGTGGTCAAAGTTGGCGTTGATGATGTCTTTGCTGATGGATGCGAGGTATGCACGCTTGGTGTGGAATGAAATGCCGTTGCGACCATTGGTCGCGGCAGGTTTGCTTTCGCTGAGTGTGCTTTGTTTTGCTGTGGCGCACACAGACACATGGCCGCCCAATTCAAGACGCGCGTCCGAAAGGATTGTGTAAAGGTTGCTTGGGCAGTTATTTGCAGGGCTACTGTGTATTATCACGTTGTTGCACCATGAATTGAAACTGAGGTCTGCTGCGTAGGATGATGTGAACAGCCAGTGGTTAAGCTGCAAAGGGTTCAGGCCCAGCTCTTCACTCAATTTCAACATGTCAAAGCCATCGCGTTTCAGGGATTCCAAAATCCCAAGCTGCGCCATCTTGATGCTGTCGCTCATGGCCTTGTCTGTTGCGGCAGTTGTGCGTGCGCGGGGCGGTGCCTTGTTTGAGATGCTTTTCCAGCAGGATCGTTTTGCACGGACAAAAAATGACAATGTTGCGTCGCAGCTCACACACAAAGTGTTGGACTATCTCAGTTTGGGCGTCCAGTGAATGTTACGGACCGGCATCGTACGGCTGCCCAGCTCGTAGACGAAAAGCTGCGGCGGTGGCGCGCAGCTGTGGATCATTCCGCGCACCTCCACGAGCCGTCCCCGCCAGATGGGCGACGCGTGGAATCCTTGCCAGTGATTCAAGCTGCAGTTGAAAATTTTTGTGCTTTCACCATATTTCCTGATATCGAAGTCATTTAAAAAAGTATGGTGATGGTGCTTGGCGAGCTTATTGACACTTACTTAATAGAAATGAGCAACCCAGGAGAAGTAACGAAAAAAAAAGGTAAATTAAAAACACTGGGGGTCGATTGGAGATAAATTCATCCAGGCAAATGTGAGAACAGCAGAAGTTGGTCAGTCAATATGACCTTCCCCGGTAATGGGCTAATTTGTTGGACTGAGAACAACGTCACGTGACTGTCGAAGGCGTCATTGAGGCCCTAATATCCCGAGCGTCTTCGCAGTTGCGCCAGAGGTAGTAACATGTTTCTATCTCCTCTTCTTCACCAGCAGAATGAACAGATAGGTTTCGGATTGAAAATGCTTTGTTTTTATTGGCTTCACAAGTTGGCCAAAACAGGTTCAGCCCCGGAAACGTTGACGTCGCCTTCGCCAACGTAAGTAACGACACCGTCTTTGATAATAAGCGCGTATCTCTTGGTTCTGTGGGAACCCATCTGCTTCAAGGACAAATCCAAGTCCATCCCAATCGCAGCAGCGAATGCGCCGTTCCCGTCGGCAAGCATCGTCACATTGGATGACTTCTGCTGCTTACCCCAGGCGTCGAGGACAAAGATGTCATTGGTAGACGTGCAGTAAATCTTTGTGACTCCCTTATTTTCAAACTCTGCAAGGGAAGCCGTTTGTGAGCAGAATAACGGTGAATAGAATCCTGACAAAAAGAAGTACCGGCGGCATGCTTGGCGAAACCGGGAAGGTGCTGAACGTGGCAAGTTGGCGTAAACGCGCCGGGGACGGCAAAGAGCACAACAGTCCCGGATGAGAAGATGTCCTCACTCTTCACTGGCTTGGGGATCGCGCAAGCATTGGTTTCTTCTGGGTTTGTGGTTGTCATGAAGGTGTATCCCGAAGGAATCTTGTCGCCGACTTTGATGGGTGCCATTGTGATTTTTGGAAGACTTTGGAATCGAAAGAAACGCATTGCCCCGATTTATACGTTGTGTGAATTTCAAATCCAAAACACTTCAACATCATCCACTATACTCCACCCAGAGCCTCGGGAAGTTGAGCCCGCCGTCTGGAAGGGAGGATGAGCTGTTTGATACTATACGTCGTTTATTCGATCCCGATGGTTCTCATTCATCCCAATTTTCATTTGAAATAGGAATTCTCGAAGCGTTTGTACGCTCTAGTGTCGGCGTGTTATGACTTGAATGAAACAAGAAAAAGAGAACGAAAAAAAAAAATAAAAGATGTCAAACAGCAACACCTCAGGCTACAACATTCCAATCAACCCAGCCATTATCGACGAAATTGACGCACAAGCTCGGCGGATTGCAGCAGAGATCGACAAGGTGATATCCCACTTTGAGCAAATGATCGAGGAGGTGATGCGTCAGAGAAGCCAACGAATGCATATCTGTGAGTAATCGAACTATATCTGTAGATGGCGAGCCATGCGGTAGAGTCGGCGCAGATCCATGGCGAGGCGGTGGAGATGCTATGCGACGCGCTGGACGGGTCATGCAGCAGCACGGTAGAATTGATTCACGCGGTCGACGGACTGAGCGAGGACATGGGGGGCGTGATGTCCCTGAGCAGCCAAATGTGAGTGCGTGAGTGCAGTTTGTGAGAACACGCTGACTCTGGGCGAACGGCAGACGCGTGCTGAAGGAGGCGGTGGATGCACTGGAACGGCATCCGGCGCTGCGGTGATCCGTGTAGGAGTGGGGAGAGACTGGGACTTTGGCGTGGCGGGGATGCCTTGAGTGTACATGAATGAATGAATGAATGGATCGGGTGGATGGCTTGCCGCCCGCGCACAGAGTCTGTGAGGACGCATTTCTTGTCTTGTAATGGGTGCCGGCCAGAGCGCCGCTGTCCCGGGCGACCTGCACTTCACCAAGCCGTCTGGCCTGGCGCCCGCCTCAGCCTGGTCCCAGGCCACGCTGACGGAGGAACCCGCGTCGCTGCCGGACGACACCACCGCCGCCCACTGGCCCGCGCGTCCCGTCCGCGTCCCGTCCGCTTCCGCACGCGCCACCCACGCTACCGCCGGCCCCAACGCCCTGCGCAGAAGCACCGTGCCAGGGCTGATCCACACCGACAGTCTGCCTATCAGCACCCACACTCAGGGGTCTGGTCCGCCCGAACGCCGTTTCTCCCTAGCCTCTGTTGCCTCCGCCATAGGCTCTCCGCGTTCCAGCACTCCCTACTCGCCCTCTGTCTTGTCTGGAGTTCCCAGCACTGCCAGCACTACCCCACTTTATTCTAGTTGTCCCTCTTTGGGCAGACTGTCGGTGCTTGACTCCGATGACAAGCATGACAAGCCTGCGGCGGCTTCACCAGCTTCTGTGGTTCCATTAAAGTCATTGCCACTAGCCTCAGATCTCCAGTCCAAGAAGTTTCCCGTCGACTTTGCGGCTTGGGCTTCCATGCATTGACCGTGCACCTCAAAATCTTTTTTTTTTTTTGTTAATTCGTTGTTTTCTATTGCTTCCATTGATTTCCATTCGGAAGTTGGGCTATCGCATTTTTCTGTTTGATTTTCGTCTGTCTTTGCCTTTGCTGTTGTCGTAAAATAAACCATTTTGCTGGTCTCACACGGTTGTGAAGAAATAAACAGAACGAAAAAATGAAAATAATAAAAAGTAAAAAAAATCGAAGACACCACGAAAAAATTTTGAATTCAGACAATATGAGCGTCTTGGTACTCTTCAAGTCTCACCAGATTCCGCAGCAACATTGCAACTGTCACTTTCCCAACTGAAGGTACAAAAATCGACGCCTTCTGCTTCACATCATCCCGAAAGTTCTTGGCTGTTGAGAAATTTATCGCGACAACTCCATCCTTCAGAAGTGCGGTATCAATCTTGAATTTGTCGGAAGGCACACCCGTTATAACCACATCCGACGCGCGCAGAGCATCCTCAAGCTTGGTATCGGTTTCGAAAACCTGATGCTGCTTCAGTCGAATCCCAGTACCGCGATGGAATTCGACGAGACCAAACTCGTCTGCAGAGTAAACTTTGGCGCCATCATTTGCAAGGAGCGCTGCTAGCGGTCGACCAACTACTTCGCTTCTGTTCACAACAGTTATTGTGTGACCGTACAACCGGTTACCCTCGGGTAGGATGCTGCGGTAGATGCCGATATGTTCGAGGATCTTTACGACGGCAAGTGGAGTACAAGGAATAATGCATTTGAATCGTGCTGATTCGTCGAGGAAGCGGATGTTACGATACATGTTGTAACGGTACGTATGACATAGACCCTTTTTTTGTCCCTTCAACGAAATTTCAGACCAAATTCGCATACCTCAACATCCTTCTTCACGCTAACGCTATTCTGCAGGTACGCGTCCTGTGAACGAGAAATACATGGAGTTGGATAACAGGCGAAACAACAAAGACAGCAGGGCAAAAAACCTGGGTTCCTCCGAAAATTGGATAATAAATCATGATTCCGTTCACGCCTGGATCCTTGTTAGCTTCATCGAGTTTATCCTCGAGTTCCTGCTTCGAGCACCGTCGGAGTTCGAACCTGAATCCAGCATCCACGCAAGTTTTCCCTGTCCACTCCGCGTACTTTGCAGCTGTGCAAAGTAAAGCCAAGTAAGACCAAAACAAACAACGCAAGAGTAAGACAATTAAAAGTGAGAAGTGGCAGATACCGGCCGGGTCGTCATTGGCCAGAAAAGAGACCAGGAGGGGTGACTTGCTCTTTTCCTTGAGAGAGACTTTGATTGCTGATCTGAATGGAAAAGAGTAGGGGCGCAGCGAGTGAGTGTAACCGCGACGCGCAGCTGGCAGAGTACACGCGCACGTACATGAAGGATTCGGCAACTTCAGCAGCGAGCACGACGCGACACGGGGCCGGCGGTGCGCTTGCACTTTGTCGCGTGTGGAGGGGACCTCCAGTAGACACGGAAACCGGCGCAGACGTCGGCGCGGGTGTATCGTCGGCGTCGGCCTTGCGTTTCGACATGTTCGTCGCAGAAAAAACAGAAAAGAAGAATGAATGCCGAAGCCCGTCGCCAGAATGTACAATACTAGCAATCCACGTCATGCGGGGAATTTCCTCGCTACGAACACTTTCCAATAAGGGCTAGCATGAGCGAATGAGTAATTGCACAGGTTTTGGAGGAAACAAAAACAACTTGACATTTGGAGAGAAACGCGGCTTTGGGAGAACAACTCGTGATGATCGACTTTGGCGGTGAATACTATCTCGCTTCCAATTGCTGGCGATTGAGCGATGGGCGGTAAAGCGATTGTCGTTGAATTTTAACAGTTCTGAGTCACTACAAAAGCTAACTTTTATTTTGCAAAGTAAATCAAAGCAAACAACAGAAAATATCATACGGGATCACCAGGCCTGCCTCTATATCCAAACTTTTTCACACAAACAATCCACGCAAGTACCTGGCTGACGTCTTGCATAAGAGCATCGCGAAATTCCAGCTGAAACTGCACGATGACGATAAAAGTCCACAGCGCATCAAGCGACGGCATAATACCAAACACTACAATACTCCAGATATATTGGTTGACCCAAGTTTCTATGTTTTCGTCGATAACGCTGGCATAGAGCGTAATGATAGAGGGGCAGTACCAAACTACCAAGCCTATGCTCATCAACAAACAACGGATGAGTGCCGACCTTTGAACAGACACATGTTGGCTTGGACTATTTTTGTCAGAATCGGTTCCATCGGTGTCGTCCACGGGGATGCGATCATCAAAGATGCGGGTAATTTGGAAGTACGTGTTCTCGTAGAGCAAGCAAATCACCAACGCAACAAGGGGATAGTACGATAGCCCAATTAAAAATAGCGTAGATTGCGCGGGACCAATATCATACCACGAGTCGGTGATATTTTGGAACGGCTTGCCAAGTGGCAACCATGCCCAATCGATGCCAGTCTACAAAAGAATCAAGTTAGCTTCAGTCTGGCATTTTTCGGCGTCTCCAAACCGAAAGACACAGAGAAGCTGAAGTGAGCAGGGCGAATACGGTTCCGACGCCGAATATGATGCCGATGGTCAGTCTGGACACGGACATTCCAAAACGCACAAGCCAATGGCGCTCAATGGCAAGCAGAAGATTCGCTGAAAACAGTGCGTGGAGCAAGAGGTACACCACGGACGACAGCGACGTGGCCAGCCCCACTGAGTAGACCAAGGAATCGAACAGACCGCTGACCCCGGGCGCGGTGACGGAATACACCCACAGCTCGTTCAAAAGAGCATTCAGCAAAGCGAGTAGCAATGACAAAGTGAGGATGATTGCAATTAACAGGCCGATCGTCGAATAGGGGCCACTTAAGACGAGCGCTGTCCGATGACGAATGGCGGAGGCCAACAAGGCGCCGTTGAGAACGGCACCTACGATGGATAGGCCCGCGCTAGCATGTGATGCGGCAATCAAGATGTTGTAGTCGCCCGGATCGGTCGCGGCGAGCGACGGCGCGCTCATTGCGCCAGCAGATAAACAACGAGTATGATTAAAACGTGGCCACTTTTCGTTTTGAAGTCTTCCTTGGTAGGTCTACGACACATTCGTGACCGCGACTTAGCGGCTTCCACAGGGCGGCTTCGACCACGCATGCGAAACCGCGTAGAATGATGACTTCGATGGCCTTATCGGAACGGGTACCTGACCATTGCCTTTTGTGGCAGATTTTACATCGCGCTTAGTCTGTCTCGCTAAAGAACGTGCCGAGTTGGGAGGGCGGGGCCAAAAGAATTTCGTAGACAACTGAAACAAAACATGCGAGCCGCGTCTGTCAAAGTTTCTCCGCGCCAAAACGCCAGTCCGCAGGCGCTGTCTGCCTCCACACACTCGGTGGCCTCAAAATCTACTTCGTGGTTGAATCAGGTCATCGGTTCTTTTTCTCCCAAACAGGCAAAGGCCAAGTCCTTGCAAGCTTCGCAACATGCAGTCAATGCGAAGGATGGAGATCTGGGTTCTCCTCAAGATCGGGACTTTCACATTGCCCATACTGCTGCTAAACTAAGCGCGAAAATTGCTGGTTCCTCGGAACACTTAATTTCGAAACCAGATCTGATTAACAAAGCCAAAAATAACGACAATGACGGTAAACTACAATCAATCACTAAGGGTTTATCTCCGGATATCTCAACTTCAGCAATTCAACCACAAAAAACCACAAGAAACATTCAGACGTCAACCAGCTCGTTGAACAAAGTGATGCCACAGCCCAAAATACATGTTTCAGACCACGAAAACCCAAATTCAGACAAAAATAATCCCATAACTTTTGCCAATGACAAAGTCAATGAAATCAAAAACATGAGTTAAGTTGAAGCATTGTTTTCCGCCAGTTCTTGTTATTTTTCGTTTTGCAAACTGACTCGTGCCGAAGTCATCGAACAGGAGCAAAAGCTGGACCAGTACGCCAAAATTGTCGAATCTGCGGATTCGCACCTGCAAAGTAAGATTGAAAGCATTCAGAATACGTTGGGCCATGCAACATTGCAAAATCATTTGACTGCACAGAAGAACACTCTTATCGCGGAGCTTCGTGCTGAGCGAAATATGTTCAGCGCGGCAATCGCGCAGGCTATCAACGACTTGAAACTGGCGCAGAGATCGCATCAGCAAGCACTTCAAAGCGAGATGCGCGAGAAGGATGCTGCCTTCCGCGCCGCGCACGAGAAGCAGATTGCAGCAGTGCGGATGGCTGCGAACAAAGCCGAGAGCGCCGCGGAAGCCGCGAGCGAAATTGCAAAGAAGACGGCCGTAGCACGCGCTGGCGGGAACTATTGCGCAGAGTGCGTGCGACTACGCGAGCACTTGCAATTGAAAGACTCGCAATTGGAAGCAATGCAGGCGACAGTGGAGGATCTTGAGCTCAAAGGTGCAGCCCACATCCGTGCAAACACAGACACACACAAACAAAGGAATAGACACGGGTCGTGCGGACGCACATGCGCGTCTCGTGGAGCATATTGCATCGCTTGAGAAGCTCGCGTCGACGCAGTCGCAAGCTCTTGCGGCGTTAACTAAGACGGCAACGGATCTGCACGTTCACGTGCAGGGGGCGCGGGGGCGCGCGGAAGCGGACGCGGCAGCGCGCGTCGAGGCTTGCGCCAGAGCAGATGCGGCAGAGACGCGTGCGGCTAATGCGGAGGCGCGACTGGCCGCTTTGGATGCCCGTGCGACAAAGGCGGAGGCGCAAGTTGCGCGAGATGCGTCCCCGCTGCGTGAATATCAAGGTGCAGTGCGCGTCATGCGGTTGTGTGTTGGATCTGCGGATGTCACGCGGTGCACTGAGTCTCCAAGCGGAGAGCCGAGTTTAGAGGACTTTGTCACATCTCTTGTGAAGGACTGCTGCATGTTAAAAGAGCGCCTGCGTAAACTCGACCTTGAAGTGAAAGATAATTGCGTGGAAATTCAGGCACAAAGGGAGAAATTGTTCGAAAGAGACGAAAGCTTACACTTGACTGAAGCGCGCTTGGAAGCGGTTGTAGAAAAGGTCTGTTTGATTGACGATTGCACCTGTAGCGTTATTTCGCTTTCTCCAGGCACAGGAATGGAAAGAAGAACGAGATTATGCAATTACGAAAATCAAAACAATGACCAAGAAACTGCACGAAATGGAAATTCGCTTCCAACGAGAGATTGATGTCAGAGATAAAGCCATTTGTGAGCTTACAGATAGGTGCGTTTTCTTAACGAATCTAGCATTTCATGTACTGTCAATATCAGCTCAAATACGAACTTGAAGTCCGCGCGACAGATTTTTGAAGTGGAACGCCAGAAATTTCAGGAAGAAATTAAGCAATTGATGAGGGAGAACTTGCATCTTGAGTCGAATCTGAGTCAGTCAACAAAGGACAGAAGGTGTGTCGTGCTAGGGTCGCATTATTCATTTACATGGGCGTTCGTTTTCAGAGACCTTGAGGCGGAGCTTGCGGCAGTAAAGAAAAAGTTAGAACATAAAACACTGGATTATTTGGCGTTTCGGTGACACTTGCAGATAATTCAGCAAAGCGGCAATGCGTGGTTTTGTTTTTGGTTCAGTTGGTCGAAGAAATGAAAACACAAAGCAGAAAGAGTTCTTTTGGTGCATCGTCTTCGCACATCAGTTTACGAAAGACACCTCGATAACAGTGGCCTTGATAACTTCTTTTCCGTCCTGTTGGCAATCGATCGCAAGTACTTTCTCATTTTGTGTCCAATTCGCGCTTTCACCATTCACCAGGACGTTTGCGACCTTTGAAATATCCTCCACGTAAATCCCAACAACACCAGCAGCCCAGAGTTTAGTTCTGTATAGCACGCGACTGCCATCAACAGTCAAATCCGAAGCCGTGACAGCAGCATATCCATTTAGCTAATGAAGAATTCAGAAACGGCATATGCAGCAACAAATGATGATATTACCTTTCCCAGTAGTCCGACCACACCCACAGCACCGGCGACTTCCGTTTGTTTCAGTGGCGCGAAAGTAATCACTTCAGCATCGCCCGTGCAGACAACAATTGGAATGGACTCGTTTCCAGCTACTTTCGTGACAGTTTGAAGTTTTCCAAACAAGGCGGCATAAACCTGACCGTCGCCCGAAACACCATTCAGATCGCGGACGGAAACCCAACCCGCGTTCGGTGCGCGCTCGCTAGGATCGCCAAAGTTGAACACACCGACAACGGCGGCGCCAAGCCCGACACTGTTTGCAATCTTAAATAGCGGCTTTCCGGCAGCGTTCTTGTCGAAGAAGTCAAAGAAAATGGAGTCTGCCGTCGGCCACGCGCATGTTTGCTGGCTCCTCAAACCGCGCCCCGCTACACACATTGCTTTAACTAGCTTTGCGTCGTGCTCGCCGAGTTTATCGGATACGTAGACAGCGCTGCCAGAAACCGCACGGGCAGCGGCATGGAGGAAAGAGTACTCATGCTTGCTGTGGAACATGTCCCAATCCATAATTGTGTGGTTTTGCGCGAAGGAACCAAGAAGGAGGGTGTTCATCGCATTGACATACACATGCCAGTTGTGTGAATGAGGCTGGTTTGGATAAAAGTCGTCTGACGAGCGGAACGTGCTTTGCCAGGTTTGGATTTGACCTGAACCCAGTTTGCCCAAAATAGTATCGAAAATTACATTTGGACTGTGTGACATGCACCAAACGGCTGGCTGTTTCGAACGTGTTAGCCATTCAGCAGCGACAAACAACAAATATCAACCATTTTTGTGGCTTGTTCTATCATTGCTTTCTGGTATGACGGCCAACACCGGTCAGCATCCTCTCCGATAAGCTGGTCAAAGGATGCCTGTTGTTCAAAGTTAATGTCGCTCATCTTGCAACCTAAAATCATACCTGATGGTCAATCTTGACGAAGTCGACGCCGTTCTGGCGAAGGTACTCGTGCATATCTTCATAGTAACGGGAAACGTCCTCGGGATCCACGATGAACATCGGGACACCATCGCGTCTGGTTACTTTCGTTAGTTTGTACTTTTGCCCGATTGGGCCGTTTGGCTCAATTCCAAGCCAAGTGCCCATCAGAGTATGCCAAACTCCGACATATTTCACTCCTTTGGCTTTCAATTCTTTGCAAATGTTCAAGCCATTGGGAAATTTGGTCTTGTCCTAAATTTTTATCATTAGTAATATGTATGACCTTATGGACCGAAAATTTTCACACCGGTTCAAACGAGATTAATTGCTGATCCCATCCTTCATCGCCAGTGGTGTAGTGCTGCCAGCCGTCGTCAATCAAAACGACATCCACAGTAATGTCCAAGTCATGAAATTCTTTCAGGCCAGCAAGAACCTTCTCTTCGGTCACATAACGATAAAATGCATCCCAAGTACTTGGAAAATCAGTAAGACATCGAATGTCAGTTTCATTATGATTCTCTTACCACCACATAAAATGATCCCAAACTTGCGACGGAGGTGTAGTTTCATTTACGGGAAACGGAACGAATTCCTGGAAGAGCGAGTTTGTCATGATTCCAAGATGTTTATCGTCTTTACCCTGGAAGCAATCGGTTCCCCGTCGATTCGCTTTGTTAATGTGACTGTTTTTGTAGTTGTTTTCTTGAAAGTCGATGTCGTTTCGACTGTGGTAGTTTTTGTGGTGGTCTTAGAAAGTAACTGCTGAGGTTTGCGAAATTCCTGAGCAACCATCCGAGCCGCAAAATTCAGCAGGTCCTGCGCGGTGCCGCGGCTAACAGCAATAAACAATGACAGGCCATGTTCCGAATGACTCAGGGACTTATCACGATGCAGGTACAACGAAACCTCGTCTTGCACTCTCATAACGAGAGGAGGCAGGGCAATAACGACACACAGTACACCATCTGCCCTGTTGACCAGTGCCACAACAATATCTCGCGGATCATCAATTCTGTTTCCGCTTGTAGACATATACGTGTCTCTTTCGCGGTCCTTCACGAAAATTGCACCTCCTTGGGAGTTTCCCTCCAACCAGAACGGCTGGGCCCTTTCAATAAAAACGTGCGAAGACATCTTGCCAAACGACAAGGTCGATGCGGCGTCCACGTCGGATTCATCGAAACGGATGGTTTTCCATTCGATGGATCCATCGTCGGAGTGACCTTGGGCATGCAAAATGGATTGGCCGCCAATAGAAACGCTTTCAGCCAAACTGGCTGCAGGCTTGCCGATGCAGACGGTCACAGTTGCACCGCCAGCAATCTTGAACGCACCAGCAGAAGTTGTGACTTCAAACCCGATGGCTGTCAACACAGCGCCGCTGGGCGCGCGCAGTGGGACCGAGCCTTCGAAGAACAGGGCGGCAGCGTTGGCGGCAGCGCCGACGGCAGAAGAACTGTTCGCAATCGAGGACTGCGGGACGCTCTCAAGGGCAACGACGCTGGCGCTGGCGACCGAAGCGTAGGTGCCGACTGCTGAGCAAGACAGCACTGCGTCGACGCATCCGGCGGGCACGTGGGCGAAAACGGTGACCTTGACGGTTGCGTCGGACGGCGCAGCCACGTACGCGGTGTTCGGCGCAGGCAGACACGATGCGGTGATGCGACTGGCCATTGATTGGGCTTGTGCGTGCTGTTTTCTGTTGGTTGGCTGATTTTCGGGCTTGCGTCGCCCGAAATTACCTTTTGGGTGGCCCGCTTACAAATCGCCGATTTTCGATTTCTGGCTTGCTGCCTTCGTCTTAAATTTTCGCCAGTGGACACAACCACCACCTTGCCTGGCCACATGGCCCATGTTTCTCGGATCGAATCAAATAAACGAAACTCCTCAATATTTGAACTCACACAAAAAAAGTTTCGAAACGAGGCAAAAACACAACGAATATGAGATAAGCATAAGCATGTCACAAACACCCGCGCTCCTACTTTGGTCCCTTTTCTTCATATCCAGCAATGCGTGCGGCGACCAGCGATTGCTGTTTCTGCCTCTGGGCCGCCGGAGAATTGCTATCTACTGGCGGCTTTTTCAAGATAGATTTCGCCTCCCTTTTTTCAACAGAACCGGGAACTGCAGTTACATCATTTGTCGCGCTGACGGATATACTTGCATCGACAATTACTAACGGCTCTTTACCCTTCCTTGACGAAGGAATGACTTGTGCTTCTGGGGCTGCAGTATTCGTGTCTGCCTGTCCAGTTGGATATCTTTTCGGCAACTCTCGCTTGCCAAAAATTTCGCCAGGAACATTGGCTTCCAATCCAGTGTGCAAAGTTGTCGGAGAAAGAGGCGGCGCCTTGTTGTTTTTACCTTTTTTTCTGCCCAAACTTTCTCGGGCAAAAGTTTCTCCCGCAGGAATAAGAATGACGGGATCGTTGTTCTTTTTCTTCGAAAGTGTCGTTGTTTTAGATGAAGAGGATGCAAGGGTCGGATAAAGAGGCTCGTCAACGGTGCTTTCCTGAGCTGGTTTCCTCTCGAACCAATGCACAAATAACTTCTCAGATCGTTGCTCAGTGGCAAGTGGCTCTCTTTTAAATCTGTCCCGTCGGAATGTCTCCGCAGCTGGTATGAGAATTTTTGGTTCCTCGGTCTTCTTGCGAGAAGCGGAAGAAGCAGGTGCAATATTCCCAGTGACTTCCAGGTGACTTCCGAGTGGGACTGATTTGCTTCGAGCTGATGAGACCTGTTGCGCGGATTGAGCGACAGCAAAGTTTGTATGGTCAGAGCCCGCTTCGACGTTCGCTGAAGAACCATAGAGCCCGCTTCTTGCAGCACTCTTTCGAATACTTTGACGTTTTACGTTCTCACTCCAAGTATGCCCAGCAGCTACAACGAGGAACATAAGAGTAAACCAAACTGCGAAAGCAATGACCCAATTGGAGTTTAAATTAGCAGCTTGTAGGCCAAGATAGATATCCGCAGCCGCAATAATTGTAACCGCACCCCCAAGAATCCTGAGTAAAGCATTTTTCAGAAAAGGATGTCAAATTCAAGAGCAAGAATAGTATACCAATGTATATAATCCCGAACTGGAGTAGACCATCTGCCAGGACTGAACAAAATATGAGACATCATTCCAGAAATGATCAAAATCGGGAGGCCAATGTAGGCTAAGACGCTTCCAAGGACGCCGTGTGCACTGCCCGCAAAAACAGCAAGTCCAGATCCGCGTCCAACACTAATCAGCAAAATACCAGCCACCGTTAATCCAAAGATCCCAACGACAGAGCACAGCAAGTGAAACAAGCGCCAAGCTTTCTCGAACTTGAATTTCAAAAAAGGTGCATTCGCAACTATGAGGTATGGGAGCACGCCCCACGCAATAAACATGACGGCCGCATGAGCAACAACCGCAGTTGATAGTAAGGAACTGGCTCCAGCAGCTGTACCGGCAACCCCAACGTCATACGCAAACGCCCCGGAGGGACCGTCGGGGGCCGGCAAAGATCCCGAATCCGTACCGGCCTTTGTGGAGAGCGCGTAACAGAACTGGGTGGGTCCGGAGTCAGCAAAGAAGGTCAATGGCGCCAGGAACGCGGCCAGAGAGGCCTTATTTTGGGTGAGGATTGAGCCAAACACAGCATTCCGCTCCGTGACATTCATCTGGTCGATTTCGACTTGCGCCGACGCGTTCGCCACGGACAGCACAGATGCCTCGTCCTGCCAAACGAAAGTTCCAGTGCCGGATCACGTGCGGGGAAAATTGCTATTTCACGAAAAATCACCTTGACAAGGAGGGCCGAGTTGTTCCACACAACCACTATGTCCGATGATGATGCCAGATCCGCGCCGCCGAAACCAAGCGCGATATATCCGGAAAAGGTGGTTTCCACCAGCACTGCGACAACTTGTGCCTGCGCGGCGATAGAGTCGGAGTCGGTGCTGACGCTTGATTGAGACGCTGTGGCCGTCGGACGCACATTGGAGACGGCGAATTGGACGCAGAAAGAGCTGCCGCTGCAGACGGCACTGGACGGCGATTGGAAACTGAAGGCAGCCGTCGATTGTGACCGGGACGCGGACACGACGGTGCTCGAATTGGAGTTGGTGGTTGCATTAGCGGCGGACACGGTGGCTGTGGCGGCGGCAGCATCTGTTTGCGAGACTGTCTGGGCACTCGCCACAGACAAAAGCGTCACCGCAAGGAGGGCGGCGAAACCTGCCATCGGCGACCGGAGCAGCGACGGGGAACAACAGATTTTGATGTGTGCAAGTTTTCTGCCCAATGCAATAAAACGGTTGTTTGCTGCACAGAACACAGCAGCTTTCTGTCACCCGCACCGGCAAGGCAGGTCAGCTCGTTGCCCACCAGCTTTAAAGAATTATTTTGCACGCGGCTGACTCCATCACTCTAGGTGGGCGGAACAGTTGAAGAAATGCCGTCATGCTTACGCACATTTTGGAATCACATTGACTGACTTATTACTTATGTTGGTTAATAACTATATTGGCGGAAAATAGATTTGGAGCAAAGTTCCTTTATTTTGCAGAAAATAGTTAAAAAATAATTTTAAAATAAAGATTCCCCAACTAAATGGTGCATAAAATGCAATTCAGCATATGATCTAACAAATACCGCATTCCTGCGACGCGATTTGCACGCATTGTTCGTCCCACCAATCGCTGCAGCATTCCGTTCTCAGAGAACACACAACTCTTGCACATTCGCTACACGACGAAATGAGGTTGACGCCCGTTTGGCATTCAATGTGCGCACACACTGGGTCAATGTACGGCATGGGCGGTGCGGCTAGGGCTTCAGGGACGTTTGTTGATGATGCGGTTGGCGTCGCAGTCGACTGCGCTGTAAGTGTAGAGGGAAGCGTATCCGTCGACGAAACAGCTGCAACACTGGACGACCTAAATGTGGGCACTGGAGGCGCTCCTGTGCTGGTAATAAAGATAGTTGACTCGGCAGCAACACATCCAGTGTACCAAGTTTGCCATGAGAGAGCATCGTCTCCGAAGCAGAGGTACATTGTATCATCGACGCAAGCTGTAGATCCAAATTCACTGCATGGTTTCCCTGCGGTGCTTCCAGAGCATCCTTCATACCATATATTCCAAGTTAGAGAATTCGCTTCGCCAAAGCAGTAGTACATAGTTTCGCCGATGCAGACAGAAGACGCGTATGTTTCACAAGGTTGGTCTAGGGGGCTGGAAACTACTGACGTATACGATGTTGCGCACGCGAATTCATTTGAAGTGAAAACTGAGGGAGGGGCAGTCCGTGTTCCGATGACGTAACTTTTATCGCTTGAAGTTGTTGTTGCATCCGTTCGACTATTTGTCAGAGTAGACGATGTGTACACCGCGTTAGTCGTTGAAATTGATGTCCGCGTTTCCAATCCCGATGAAGTGCTAGTAATTGTAAAAGCGACATTGGACGTCCCAACTGTCGATGACGGTGCAACACTCGAAAGCGGCCGAGTTGACGTCAATGAAGTCACAGCACTTGTTGATTGCGCGTTCGTAGATGAAGTCGAGGAGGTGGAGGCTGACGTCGATTGTGTCGATTGCGTCATCGACGTGACAACGGAAGACGTCGCATCCACACAAGCATCGTCAGCATTGGACCAGATCTTTTGAATCACGTATGTTACGTTGTCTCTGCCAATAGTTGTACCCTGGCTAATACGAATTGGTAAATGGTCAACAAACTGGGTAAGCACTCACTTTTCGTTGCAAATATCTGCCGCCTCGCCCCACTGTTGGCCGTTTGAATCTACGCTGCTGTCATACCAGGCAGGGCTTGCAGCATTTGGGTCTGTGATGGCCTCTGCCAGTTCGTGCGACGAAACAGCGAATAAATTGTTCACAGTAAGAGCATTCCGCCCGCAACCGCTTGCACATTCTCCACTTTGATCCGGAATCACCCCGTAGTACAATGTTTTCACGGTCATATTGAGTGATGAAATGTCGACATAGCTATGGTACGCGCAAAAGTAGCTGCACGACAAATAGTTTCTGATGGAGATGGATGTTCCTGGCTGAAAGTGAATCGGGAAGTATGTATTCTCTGTTGGGGTGATAGCACCCGAACGCACCATGTTGAGAAGCATTGGTTGAATGTCGGTAGTGTCGTCGAGAGCTGTATACATGGTACCCGAGAAACTGATTCCCGCGGAAGCGCTTCCGGATTGTATGTTGTACTGCAGAAGAATGTCAAACCATGGGGACTTCGTGACTGCAGCGTAGAAGCTGTTGATTTCCGTCTGATATGACGTATTCCCATACCAAATAGGCTGCACTTGTACATTTGAAAGTACCGGGCCACCATAGTACGTCAGAAAGCGCCCGTCTGCAAGAGAAGCAATTGCTCCAATTGCATTGTCGGCGGACAGTAATTCAGCTCGCTGGAGAATTGCCGAGGCTGAGGAAGTAAGGAGCGCAACGAGGAAGAAGGCCATGGCTAATGACGTCGACCTGCGTGTGCGAACGCCCCGAAAGATTCGGGCGGGCACGGCATGGACAACTGCTTTTATTCCCGACGAGAAATAATTGCCATCGGGAAGTCCCAGGGTACAGGATGAACAACGTGCCGCTTGTCGGACATGGGCTTTGACAAAATCAGATGAATTTTCTGAGTTCAACCAAAACTGCTCCTGCTGTGGATGAATAAGCACATATCTCGTGGCCACTGAGACGAGTGAACTTCAAACCAGGGAGAATACTGATGAACACTCTCGAAGGCACTTCACGTCTCATCATGAAGTTGTCCTATGCAAAGTTTGCTTTTTTTTTTAAAAAATAAGGAATAAAATATTGTTGTACATACCAGCAGGCGGGATATTATTTGATCATTCAAAAGAAACATTGCTTAGGCTCATGTATTTTTTTTAAACCTTGAACACGCAGTTGCCAATCACTGAGCTCTCCGTGACGCCTTAGCGAAAGTTTGGGGAGAGCGAGACCCTGGTGACAACAACGGTGATGCGACCGTGCAATCAAGCTCATGATATCAACAATCACAGGTCATGTGGTTAAAATTCAAAGCAACAAATTCCATATTCCATCCGAATAAGGTTATTTCCAAGGCAATCACAAATGCCCTCTCCATCATCACCGCCAATGCCAGCGTTCGCTGCGTCTTTGCTCTGGATTCTATGTGCGTGCTCGACAGTTGCTGCTGCTATTACGGCGTGCGAGCTGGCCGCTTGTCAAGCCGTGTCCAACACGGCCAACCCGCTCGCAAACTGTCCCGCAAACACCATTCTGGTGTCCACAAACAAATCCAAGTATCCATCGGCCTTTTCCACTGTCCAGTCGGCGGTGGCGTCCTTACCGAACAACACCGTCGCATACCAGATCCTCATTTTGTCGGGAAACTACACAGAGCAAGTTAACGTCACTCGCACGGGCCCTCTATATTTGTTGGGTCAAACTACTCAACCAAGTAACCGCACATTCAACACTGTGCAAATAAGTTGGGCCGCGTGGGCTGGAAGTGGCGACGACGCATATACAGCGACTCTGACTGTCGCTCCCAATCTGGCTGCTGCTCTAGTGAGGAACATTATCCGTATTATTTGACTAACAAAGCGTCGTAGACTGGTTCAGGACCCACAGGATACGCGGTGCCCGCAGACAATCCGTTCGGAAACAGTGATTTCCGCGCTTACAACATCGATTTTATCAACAACTACAAACCGTACGCAGGATCCCCTTCACTGGCGCTGAGTGTAGGGTATGCCAACACTGGATTTTATCGCTCCCGTTTCTACAGCTACCAAGACACGATCTACGTGGGGAAGTTGGGGAACGCATACTTCTACGACAACGAGATCGCGGGAGAAACCGATTTCCTTTACGGGTTTGGGACGGCGTGGATCCAGTCGTCGCAGCTGACTTTGCGCAGCTGTGGAGGAGGCATCACTGCATGGAAAGGCACCAACACGACGTTTGCCAACAAATACGGAGTGTATATTCACGACTCGAGTATCCAAAAGGCAAATTCATCCCTCAAAATCCAGCATAAATGCGCTCTGGGGCGGCCGTGGAATGCGAGTCATCGGTCGCTGTTCACCAACACTAGCTTCGACGACTCGATCCTTCCCGGGGGATACATCAAGTGGTCCTCCTCGAAGCCCAATCTTGGCGTCAACACGACGATGGCGGTATACGCAGACTACGGGGCAGGATACAACCTGACAGCGTTGGAGGCCAACACAGGCATCACGACAGTGTTTACGGCATCGGAGTATGCGGCGTACAGCACGACGGCGCTGGTGTTCCAGTATCCGTTCAACGGCACTTTTGGCAACACGGCGTGGATCTCGACGTCACCCACCTGCTGAGATGGCGAGCACAGTAGACTTGATGCCGCCGGAGTGCGCCGCTGTTTGTCAGAAATAATAGTTGTAGTTCAGATGCTCATTGTCCGCGCAATCCCGCACCAGCTCCGCGCCTTATGTGCGTCGCCGCGCGACGCCCTGCGTCTGTGCCCCGTGCGCCACGCCGGCCACAACAGGTATGCGTAACCGCGCAGAGCGCGGCGCAGCAACGGCGCTTGGGCGGCGAAACGGAAAAGATGCAAAACTGATGCACAGTCCTTCGGCGCAGGTGGTCCAAGATCCGGCATTCCAAGGGCGCGAACGATGTTACGCGCGCAAAGCTGTTTTCGAAACTCAGTTCGCAGATCACGAATGCTGTCGTTGCCGGCAAGGGCGAGACGGACACGGCGCTGAACATGTACCTCGCGGCTGCGCTGGCCCAGTCACGCGCCGCGCAGATGCCCAAGAGCAACATCGAGGCGGCGCTGAAGAAAGGTATTGCCGCTGCTGATGGCGGGAAGAGCGCAGCCCAGGGCGACGTTTGCGTGTACGAAGGCATGAGTGCCCAGAACGTTGCCTGCGTTGTGGTTGCCCTCAGTGCAAACAGAAACAAGACGTTTGCCGAAGTCAGGCACTGCTTCACAAAAAACGACGGGTCGCTGACTTCAGTAATGTTCAATTTCGCAAAACAGTCGCGAATTGTGTTTGGCAATTCTGCCCAATCGCAGAAGCCACGGAAACTAGCAGAGATGATTGAAGCAGCGCTGGAAATGGACAACGTCAGTGACTTCGGTGAAGAGATACAAGGCGATGCTGTTGATGGCAGTGACGATTGCTTGGAGCTCATTTGCGAACTTTCCGATATTCAGTCTGTGCAGAAGCAAGTACTTGAGCGAGGGTTCGATGTGAAGGAAATGGATCCGACGGCATATATACCAGTGTTCAAAGTTGACAAACTCTCCGGTGCAGAAATTACAGCCTTTGAAAAGCTGTTGGTTGACCTGGAGAACCAATCGGACGTAATTCGAGTTTTTCACAATGCAGTCCTTGACATCAATTGAAATAAAATTTTACACATACACTTGGTGCTTTTCAAGAACTGGAGCACAGAGGAAGAAAAAACTGCCGACGGAGCAACTTCAAAAACGCAACCAAAAAGTTTGGATATTTCAAAGGAATGATATGCACCAGTTTATTTCCTCAGCTTCATTCAATTCTCAATGAATATTCACACCCACATTGCGTGGTCTGTTGTGACGGCCAGCGGCTTCTTGGCCAGGTCCTGAGCACGCAACTCATCAGCGGGCATGACACGGGCGACAATAACGGGGCAGTTGGCGTGCATGATGCAGTGCTGCGAGACGGATCCAACCAGCATTCCTTGCAGATGGGATTTACCCGCGGAACCCAGCACGAGCATTGCCGGCGACACCTCATCTACCAGCTGGCACAGCTTCGCGCCAGCGTTCGTCGTCGTCAGAAGCAGCACCTGCACCGCGTACTTGACGTTCAGGTGACCGGGGTCCGCGATCGCGCGGATGAGGGTCTTGGTGCGCTCGAATACCTAAGGAAAAACAAAATCAACATCTCATTCGTCAGGGGAGGCAGACAACTCAACTGCCTCGCGGTCAGATTCAAGTTCGATGCACACGACGACCGTGACATGATCGCCGTCGTTTGTAGCGATGTTATCCAGCGCCCAGCTGAATGCACCGATGGAATGGCTGGACTCGTCCACTGCGACCAAGATGTTGCGCGGCGACTGTGCTGAAACCATAATGCTTTGTTTAGACTTTTAAGTTTGTTTTTAAATTGAGATGGAGGTAGGCAAGGACGAAGAAAGGGCTTTTATAACCCTGAAAACGTGTGGCGCGTCTAGAGTGAGTCAGAAGGGGTCACCACTGACTGAGTCGTCGTGACTCACACAACTCGTGGACTCCATGGCACAGAAAATGTTGATTGCGACTTCTCAATTGTTTGATGTGCACAGTCAAAGAATTCGGCTCGCTTCTACAGGGGATGAATCCTGAAGAGCAGCCAGCGGCTTTCATTCTGTAATAAATTTCGGAATTTTGTCTTGAAACGATTTTGGGCGAATGTGTAATCAAATTTTGAAGCGATATTCCCCGTATTACACGGCAACAATCCTCCCCGCAAATGCGACGAGAAACAGTCGAAAACCGACTTATTACATGTAAAAGATTCAAGCTTTTTTTCCGGCAGCAAAGTTCTCTCAAGCTTCTTCCGGAACAAGATGCTCTGATAGGTAGAGAGCGCGGCACCGTTAGATTTAAGTAAAATAAAGGACCTTGAGTACAACAATAAAGGACCTTGAGTACAACGAACAAAGACTTGGACTTGCTGTGAACAGTTGCCGTAGAGTTCATTTTTACCAACATTAATACAGAAACTAGATTTTCTTTTTCATCCTCAGTGCGGTAGTAGTTGAAACATTTTTAAACATTCGTCTGATGCCACGTGCTTGAAATGTGTACTCCTGACTGGCTGTTGCATCTCTGGTCTTTTTCGGCCGATTTCAGAAACCAGTGTTGGTCGGAGTGTGAGTGAATGAAAATGAAAAATCAGTATTATGTGATCCCCAATAAAGGGAGGTGAGAGAATGTCGGTCAAAATAAAATCGAAATTTCGATGGTCCACACAGCACGGATAAATGTACAACAAACGATACACAACCAGTTATAAAAAAAAAACAAACAAAACCACACAAAACACTTCGAACCCAACCCCGTCTGAAAAAAAATTAGAGCATCACAACTGAAGCGGGTAGCAACCACAGCACAAAAAAGGAAAAAAATATTTATAAAAAATCTATAAAGGTGCCAGGAGGATTCACAGAAGGTTCGCATCCCCAACCTCCAACTTGGGGAAACATCTTTGGAGTTCGGAGCAAGCCCAAGTTTTAAATTCGTTGAGAAGGCCCTCAGGAACCCCGTATGTATTTGCCTTGTCCGGTTCGTCGCTGGTAATTACACAGTCTTCGAACTGATCTTTCAGCTCATGCTGAAGAAAGGACTTCACACCCTTTTTGATCGCAACGCGCGCCTCCTTTGGAAGATTTTTGAAATCCTTCATAATCTTGGCCAAGATTCTGGGGGTAAAAAAGTCAATTTCAGCCAATTTTTCAAGTTGAGTACTAACATATTATATTTGATTAATCGAACGCCGTTTTTGCTTATGACAGCCTTCTTGAGATCGTACTGCATATCACTGGAATCCGTATGACCGGTTTCGAAGACGTTCGTCATTCGCTCTGCAGAAGCAGCAGCCGATTCGATAGCATTACCAGTCCTCTTAATTCGCTTGAAGTCAACTGTTTCTGAAGAGCCGAGCTCCTTCCTCTTTGAGGACACGGCCGAACTCCCAGGAAATGTCGAAGATCCGCTGGTACTTGCTAAAAAGTTCAAAGATGAAGATGAAGACGCAATTGCCAGAGCAGCAGCCGCAGCCGTCGCTCCGGGAATCTGCGGAGACGATGAAAACGGTTCTGTGTTCTTGTCGCCAAAAAATCCAGAGGTACCCTGAACAAATAACTCTTCCATGTACTTGAGGAACTTGGCATGCATCTGCGCAGGAATCGCCAAAGTCACGTTGGACTTCAGAGATGTCCGGGCAACCAGCCTAACAAGCTCAATGCTGTGAGCTTCGCGAAAAAAACGAGCTGCTTTCGACATTGCGGGAGTAACTCGCTGGAAGTTTGGATACCCTGCAGTTAACGATCTTCAGGGTCAAACAAAACAAAAAAATATAGGGGGGTGACTCACGGATTCTCACAATATCTGTCCACGCCCGGTAGCCCAAGACATTCGGTTCACCATTGGTAAGGAATGCAGGAGGAGCTGAAGAAAATTCCAGTGGTTCCAAGATGGCGTCGCTTTCCTCCTCAGCTTCGACAGAGGAATCTTCTGGTTTTGTACCCTTGTTGGGCTTTTCAGAAATACTCGTCCCAGATGCTTGTTGAACAATCTCATTTGATTGCAGGTTCGAATGGGACTGCCGTGTGAGAAGCGACTGGCGCGTGGCTATGGGTGAATTTAAGCATGGGTCAGATAAGGATTTCGCAATTACCACGAGGGAATATTCTGGTAGCCGGAAGAGGAGACTGTTCAGGAGATAATGAATTATTGATTTTAGAGAGGGAGTGCGAAAGCTCGGGAGGACGAGAGGCCTTTACAGCAGCAGCAAGGCGCTGAACCTCTGCGCGCAGTAAGACGACGTCTTTCTGGAGAGCGATAGTTGCGGCCTCGCAATTGGATAAGCGCTCGGCAGATGCCAGCTGCGTTTCGAGCGACAAGATGTAGCGAGACTTGAAGTCCTTCTCGTCCGCAAGCGGGGCCGGAGGAGAGGCTGGAGGTGGATCGGACGGAAGCTGGTCGGGCGTAAGGGTTGCACTGACGAGCTGCTGTTGGAGCTGCAGTTGCTGGATGTCCTGCATGATCACAGCGGCGACGACGGGGACGGGGGGGAACGGCGGAGCGGAGTCGAGCGTTGTGGGGTCGAAGCGGATGGGAGGAAATTGAATTGGCGCAAGCTGCGGATTCGGCAACGCGGAAGGGGCACGACACGCGATGAGCAGGCGGATGCGCCCGTCTGCAAGTGCTTCTGCAAGTGCTTCTGCAGGTGCGCGCAGTGCAGCACCGCCCCCGCCCAAACACGGTGCGCGCGTGTTGCGTGTGCCCCGACGGGCGGACGGACGGCCGCCGCTCGCAAACAGCATCGCACGCCGCCACTGGCTGCTTCTGCAGCTGCTGCTGACATTGGCTGCGTACGCCACAATCAAACTGCAGCCACCCAACCCCACGCCACGCCACGCCCTCAACGCCCAATGCCGTCCTTCACTCAAAAATAAACCAAAAAATGGACCTGCCCGCGTATTCTCTGTTCGCGGACTCACCTGACCTGAATGCCGGTGCCGCCGCCGCCGCCGCCGACCCACCCGCCACAGCCACCGTGCTCGTGCGTACAACCCACGCCGTTGTCGAACGCAAGGACACCGTCCTCGTCTCCCTGCAGCCTGTCTCTCCTGCCGGCCAGCCCCGCGCACCTGTATCCATTGTATGTGTCGTGGATCTGTCCAGCTCCATGGACAGCCCCGCCGCCATCGCCTCGACCGCTGGCGGCCCCAAAGAGGCCGATGGTCTATCTCTGCTGGACATTGTGAAGCATGCTGTGAAGACAATAATTGCGTCTCTTGGTCCCGCAGACTCTCTTGCTGTTGTCTCCTTCAGTGGTGAGTGTGGCCCAGCCTGGCTCAAAATTTTTGAAACAAAATCTTGCAGATATGGCCACCGTCGAGTTCGAAATGTGCAGAATGGATGCCACGAATTCCCGCAAAGCCCTAGATACCGTATCGAATCTGCGCTCATCTGGTGTTACTAATCTGTGGGCTGGAATCGACACTGCTCTCAATGTAATTCATGAGAGCGGCGCTGTCGACGCAAGAGAGCACTCCACAACAAATGCAGTTTTTGTTTTCACCGACGGACTTCCGAATGTGCGTCCTCCTGGCGGCGAGCTTGACATGTTGAAGAAAAGGAAAATGAAAAAATTCGGTGGCCAACTACCCTGTACATTGCACACTTTTGGTTTCGGGAACAGCCTCGACAGCACATTGCTGAATTCCTTGGCTGTTTTTGGAAATGGAGGTTATTCTTTCATTCCAGACGCTGGATTTGTCGGAACCGTGTTTGTTGACTCAGCTTGCAATTTGGTGGGTGTTTCCTCCTAATTTCCAAATTTTGC
This sequence comes from Entophlyctis luteolus, assembly GCA_027604725.1. Lineage (NCBI taxonomy): Eukaryota > Fungi > Chytridiomycota > Chytridiomycetes > Chytridiales > Chytriomycetaceae > Entophlyctis > Entophlyctis luteolus. Next base: position 52,808 of record JADHYT010000006.1, on the reverse strand, counting down.
TCATTATTCGAAAAAGTTTGCAACAGTTGTCAAGGATGTTACTGTAAAAGTTGAAGCCTTGAATGGGGCGCAAGTGCAGCTTTATAAGGAAGGTACCGTTTCAATGGGGAATCATCCTGTCGGATCTATTGCATCTGCGGCTCATCCGGTTGACGGCGGTCCGTTTGAAATCCACTTCGGCGGAATCCAAGATTCTCAAAGCAAGGATATTGTATTTTCGGTCGCCAGGGTTCCGTCCAACCAGCGAGTTGCTTACCTGCAAGTAGAGGTCACATATCAACATGTTGGCTTGAACTGTACAGCTGGTCCGGTAACGATTACAAAGCTTGTGGACGTGCGATCGGGAGGCGATGAACCGATGGACAAAGTTTTTGCGCAGTGGATTCGCCTTTCTTCTGTCGATATGATTGTAGATGCGCATAGCGCTGCGATGAGTGGAAATTTTGAAGATGCGCAAAAACGAGTCAAAGACTTTATAGAAATTGGAAAAAAAGCATGGTCGAAAGTGTCTTCGTCGTCAGGAGACGAGAAAAGGCGATTGAAGGAACTTCTGGTTGATCTAGAAGGTCAAATCTCGGAAGCATTCAAAGAGGAATTCTTTCATAAGTGGGGAAAGCATTACTTGCTGTCTATCTTGAATGCACATCGTTTGCAGGTGCGTCCAATATGCCGGAACCTCATTTTTTTAAAATGCCATCAGCAATGCAATAATTTCAAAGATCCTGGCGTGCAAGTCTACCAGTCTGATGTTTTTGAAGATTTGCGTGAGAAACTCACTGAGATCTTCCTGAACATTCCACCTCCAACACCATCACTCACTTCGAGTTCATCCAACAGTCGTCTGGATCGAAGAAGTACAGGATCGCCCGCACCCGCACACCATCCTCGTCCGGTTGACTTGAGACGTTATTTTGATTCCTCCGGGGCCTGGTAATAACTTTTCACTCTTAGTTTTTTTCTTGAACAAACAAAATTGCAGTTTTGCTGGGCAATGTTTGATCGTCCTAGCCGATGGGACAACAAAGGCAGTTCAATCGATAGTCAAAGGTGACCTGGTGCGAACTGGACATGTGGATTATTCCGGGCACGCTGCTCCGGTAAAGTGTCTTTTGAAAACTAGAAGGGAAAGACTGGGTCCGCTTGTTCACTTTTCGAGCGGTTTACTCATTACCCCCTTCCATCCAATCAAACGCGATGGACGTTGGATGTTCCCGTCTCATGCTTTGGATGCAGAGGAGTATCGGCCTGAAATTCACGGAGATGTTGATGTGGTGTATAGTATCGTGCTGGGGCGCGTCAATTGCCGCGCTGAGTCTGGATGTTCAATGTGCAACAATTCAGAGTCAAGATGGTATGGGTCGACAGTGGTGATAAACGGGGTCGAATGCGCGGCATTGGGTCATGGCCAACAGAAAGCGACCGACGAGAAGGCGATTGGCCACGAATATTTTGGACGAAGGGAGCTGGTTCTTGCGGACCTGATGCAGGGCAAAGGCTATCGCGACGGCGTGGTTGAGTGCACAGGGATGTTGCGGGAGGGCCGGGGGGGCCCGGTCGTCGGCATTTCGGTCGCAGTTTGACAAACAACGGTCCCCGCTGCTTTCATCCAGCACAACCTGCACTGCGTCGGCGTCATGTCCAGCACCGATGGTGCGGGAGCCAGTGCCGTACACACGCAACGCAGAGATCAGCAACACCAGCAACAGCGGCACAACATTCTGCGCAGCAGCCTGTATGCCCATGCCCAAATGTCCGGGGGTGGCCATCATACCTCCCCGCATGTTTGCTTTGTACAACTCGGATCTGCGAGTCCTCACTCGCAACTTGGACTAGGTGTTGGATCTGGCACTGTTTCATTAGGAGTTACAAAACCAGTCGTGTCCGATGGTCGCGCCGTCTTTCTTATGTCGATACCGCAGCGCTACGCGATCTTGTCCAGCCCAACAAACATTGCCGGGAACGTAAATAACTCGAACAGCAGTACCACTGGTGATCAGATTGAAAGTCGCATCGACTTGGCGGTCGTTCGCTTCATGAACGTGACCGGGGCTTCGGATATTATCGGTCTCGCCGCTAAACTTCTGTTGCTGGCATCATTTGGATCTCACTCACGTTTTGAGCCGTTTCTGGATGCTATTGGTCTTCTGTCGTTACTGGACGATGTGGCCACTGGGTCGGCTTCCACGCCAACAAACCGCAAACGCGTGTCCAGCGAAATGAGCTCCTCTTACGGCGGAAACTGCGAAAATGATAGTCATGAAATGCCTCGATGTATGTCGGACGCGTCTGTTGTTTCAGCAGACTCGCACTCGACCATTTTGTCTCCTCCCTCGAATCCTCACCCTCACCCCCAAGCAATACCTGGGCCGTCGTCACTGAGCAATCTTGCACCGCCATGTTCGCCTATTTTTTACTCACCGCAAGAGCTGGCAGAACTAGTCGGTACCTCGCTCAATCCTATCATCTCACACTCTTTCTCTTGCTTTTTCAACGATTTGCTGCCGGCATTGAAGACTCTCTCCCATGCTGTTTTTGCGGCATTGAATCTCGATCAAGCTCTACCTCCACCAGCGCGTGCGTATGCAACTTCTCGACCCCAAATACAACGGATTGACCCGCTGCTTGTGACGAACTTTGCTGCGTTTCGTATAGCAGTTGGCGTAGTGTTGAGCAGAGCGATTCGCGTAGTACCAATTGGTCGCACTACCTCAAATGATACCCTTCTGAGCGGTACTAGTAGCAACTGGATTGTGTATGGCGGAGTGATTGGAAACTGGCCGTCTGTTTTAGCTGGCGGAGTGAAACGAAAACTCTCGAGTCCCCACGGTGGCGGTGGGTTTGAGGCCGAAGGACCGCGGGCGCACGGGTATTGTGGTCTGCTTGGGTTGGAGGAAGTCTTTGGTAGAACATCCTTGACCGTCGAAAGCGATAATCAAGACGACGATGAAGACTCTACAGAGTTGCGAGGTGCTTGGACGTATAGGTCGAACTTTGCTGCTGCTGGATTCATATGTCTTTCGCCCTTCATTGACGCTTTAGATCGTCGATCGCGCCCGAGGGAATCCGAAACGGAGCACTTTCACAAACGCGGAAATCCGATTTCAAATGTGGCTGATATCCGCGTTGACTACGTTCCTTCTCAATTATATCTCGTTCCTAGTGACGGAGACACCATGAACGCTATACCGATTGCAGGGGATTTTGACATTGACCTCAACAGCTTGCCCGCCGGTTACAGAATTTTTGAGACTCCTCCTATTTTCAACTTGCAGGCGTTCAATACAATTTTTCCCAACCAAAGATGGTCCATCGAGAACGGTATTCTTTTTTTTTTTTTTTTCGCACAAGATTAAAATTTGCTCTTCTTAGGTGGACTATCAAACCACCACTTGTTGATCAGTAATGGATCGGTTGAAGATAACAATCCATTTGATATTCTCGATTTCCCCATTGATATCGTCGAAGATGCAGTGGTATATCACCTGGAACACTTTGGTCCAGCAGTCAGGCCGTTGTTTTCCATTGAGACCTTTTCAGCCACTTTCCTTCACATGGATGAAGATGAACTGTCTATTCGTTATCGCACAGCATCTGAACGTGCTCGCGCGAAGATAGGCAAGGGAAAATACCCAGCGAAGTACGACGTTAGTACCTTTGAGAATGCCCGGAGAGTCTTACGAGCGATAGGGATTTACCCTTCTGAAGGAGGCGTTCTCCGCTGCAAAGCTGATTCATTTTACCAAGATGATTTGTACAACACGTTAGTGAGTTGTTCCTTGTTCCTTATAGTTAATTTTTTTCGAGAAGAATTGTCCAAGTCCTTTTGATGCCAGAGTCCCAACTTGCAGAATATGTGCTCGAGCCATGCCTCCTCGAATTTTCCAGCATCCAAAATTTGCCCGACACGCCGCAAGCGAAGCAGAATTCCGGCAGCCTGTCATCTCTTCCAACATTTGCCAAGACAGACGACGCAAACGCTTCGAACGGCAACACACGAGCAAATATTTTACCAACAAGCAAGGGCCGTGCCCGTGGCCGACTTGTTCCTCGCAGTTCCGGTGCGCTGGATGCGTTTCTGGCAGTGTCGGTTGGCGTTTTGCGCAGAAGATTGAAGATGTATCCAACGACATGTCAAGAGGACTCAGCTCTGCTTACTCGCATTGGAGAAAGTTACAGGGCGTGGGTGGCTGAGAAGGAGGCAGTGATGCAAGGCATGAGCAGGATGGCGACTGCCGCATCCAAGCCTGCCACAGCGGGTGCCTGCAAGGTTCCTGCTGCCAGCATCGCACCCACTCCAAACCACGCGCCGTCTGAACCTCACTCGCAGGCAGAATCGTCGCCACCAAAGAAATCTGCTAATCGGATGTCACAAGCGTCTCAGCCGGAAACATGTGTTCTCTCTCCACCTATTGGATCTCCTGGTGAAAGCACCAGGGATGAACGGAAGCGCAGAAAGAGTGAGATCAGTGTGGTGATGTCACCGGGCGTGGATACCAACTCTGAAGTCAGTAGTTTAAACAGCAACTCCGGTGCAAGGCGCCGTGGTGACTCACGAGGGGAGTTGAAAGGTGTGTTGAGTGACGAGACTTTGGTTGCGGTTTCAAGGAACATGAACGCGAGCGAGACACAAGGCGAAGACTCATCCGATCCGTCTGACCAGGAATCTCCTTCGAAGAAAATTCAGCCTCGTCGACTTCATTCACCTGAGAGGATTGTGGAGTCGCCTTCAAGGCGCCGCCCACAAAACGTGAACATGGACTTGGATTCGACTGGAGAATCTTCATCGCAGTCCACACCTCCTCGAATTTTATCTGCCGCTCCAAGGGAATGGTTCACACAAAATCGAATCAACGCCATTCGATTTCGACAGCAGGAGAAGCGGTACATCATCCAATCCATCAAAATGCTGGAAAATGTACTGGAAAAGAGATACGCCGCTTTTGTGTTTGATGGCGATTTGAAAACGCGTCAAACAGAAGTACGAGGAGAAGGTATTGTTCACGGCCTGAACGGTATGCGTCCTGCAGCGATGGAGGATGCTCAGGAAGGGGAGGAAGACTTCTTCTACAGTGATTCGGATGCAGCCGATATTGGAAGTGAGTTCACGGAGGAGGAAGAATATGAATTTGGGCATAGTTGACAGTTTGTACAGCAAAGGGTGTTCTGGCTGTAAGTTTATTCAAAGGCGTTTCAAACTCTTTTTGATGAATCTTCTTCCTGCGTCGTTGTTTGTGTTTGCCACCGCTAAACTGCCGCCAACCACTGCTCGTTTCTTCGTGGTGGCCTGTGCATCATCATCGGGGGCATGAGCGAGATTGTTTTGCGCTGTTGGCTCCTGTGTGCAAACTTGCGTTTCCAATGCAGACGCGCATAAAACCTGCTTCGCCGCAGCGGTTCGGGGAAGTGCTTTGTGAAATGGATTCTGCGCGCAAGGCGGGAGCGTTGCGTGCACCGACGTGACCAAAGCAGCATGCTTGGCGAACGCTGCGTAGTCTTCCAACAACAGCTTTCCGGCTTCATCATTGAGTGCTGACTCGGCATTTGGTGCCACAAGAAGACATCGGATCGTCTGGGGAATTAGGATGTAAGTTCCAAGGTCCGGTGAAATAGAGCCAATATCGTATTTACAAGAAGGATGTGTTTGATTCCCAGTTCTGGCTTCCAGTCTCTCTTCAGAATATTGACGCATATTTCGCCCGTTGAAGATACGTTGGGATGAAATATCTTTGTCAGAAAGGCCGCTGTTGAAGAGTTGAGGGCGTGAAAAAAAAAGAGCCTCAGGAGCAAACCTTTTGGAGGGCATGATGGAAATTCCGGGCCCGGGGTGATTTTAACTTTGAACAGGCCGCCCGAATATGGTGTAGCATCTGATTCCGAGCAGGGGAACAATTAAAATTGTCCACATACATAAAAAAAATAAAAAAACCTGGTCCAGCCATCCATGCTTGAATATCTAAAATATCAGGCGTTTCGATGAGTCGCACGTCTTCCGCCGGCCAATTACTATGCAGATGAACTAATTCTGGAAATAGCATTAATAATCGTAGTCTTTCCCAAGTATAGCAAACCTCTCATTATGACTTTTGTCGCTCTGTGGTGTGAATTTGACATTGTTACTTGTTTTCCCCGTGTTTTTTTTTTTTTCGTGTTTTTCTTTTGAGAGGAAAATCGCTGATTTATTTCCAATGCTGCAATATTCGGCAAATACACCAAACCAAGATCCTTATCAATCACACGTATACGCCGTGAGTTTGATATCCCCATTTGCCGAATCCGAGCAGTTTTTCAAACGAAATCTTGTACTGCTCAAAAAAAGATTCCTTGTCATCTGCCCACCTAATCCAGTTAACTAATCAGAGATAGAAGACGCAAAAAATGAAAAAATCAAAACTTTTGAATGTATGGCCGCAAGTGCTCTTCTTTGCCGAATGCACAGTCGATTGCAAGCACGCAGTCTCCACCGAGTATTCTCTTGAATATTTCGTTGTCAAATACGTCAGGCGTGGAATCAAACGGAGCAAATTTTGCCGTCGTTGCGCCACTGACGTCGGCATGAGCCCCACTGAAATACATACATTTTTTCAAGGGTGCTGGCACAGAAAGGAACCTACCCCAAGCTGTGTGAACCAGAAACCAAAGCCAACATATCCACCGGCGACAGACCCATTCGGTCGAAGTCCATCTGAAGCGCGGCTACAGGCAAGTTCGGGTCCGTTGGCAGGGCGGCAAAGTCGTCGCAGACGGTGGCATCCTCACGGCCCCACCAGAAGTCGATCTTGGGGCCGCCGCATGTCTCGAGGGAGACGACGCCGCCGAGGGCAATGACATCGGCATCGGACATTTTGCGCTGGCCGCCTACGGCGCGCGTGGCCAGCGCGGGGATGATGGCCTTGTTAGCCTTTGCGCTGGCCTCCGCATCTGTTTCGATGCTGCCGTTCAGCCCACCCGTGCCGTCGTGCGCGTCCCACGTCCCGGCGTCATGGAACACCGCCTGCAGCCATAGCGCCGCGAGATTGCGCGACGGGAATTCCGGAGAATCTGGCAGCGCAAAGAGACAGCCGCCCTTGCCCGAAATATGGCTCGCGAGGGTGCTCGCCGTCCACAAAATGTCCGATTGCGAAACAGAATACGCGTTCGCGCACGCGTAGATGGCTGTAGATATCACTATGAGCTTCATGGTGCTGTTATGTGTTCCTCTGTCTCTGCCGCGATGTCCTTTTGTGCCCGTTGCCAGCGGGGTTCTCCGAAAGGGTCTTCCTGTGCACTTGAAGCGAGGCCAAGCGCGTAGAAAACAAAATCCCTTTCGGCTTGTGCCAAGAGTGCAAAACTTGAAAAAAATTTTGATAAAAAGTTTTCAAACCATTCAACCAATAACTCAAAGTTCGGGAACAACACCGTCGTCATCATCTGGCACATCAAAGTCATCCATCCGAAAATACGACTTGCTTTGTTTGGTGCTCACAATACGGCTCGAATCGTCGTACAACAGCTCATTCCTGTGAGCAATTTTCCGAAGGCGACGAAAGTCTGGGATATCCTTATCCCCAGCATTGTCAAAAACATCGTTGGCATTGGCTGTGAAAAAATCTGACGAGAATGCAACATCCGTAGCGAACTTTGAATGAGTCTTGGTGCTGCTGACGCTCGAAGTGCGTGAATCGTTAGAAATACGCGGGAATTTCAGACTTTGACGGAAACGGTGGGTTGAGTAAGTCGATTTGATATCACGAAATGATTTCTGCGAAGTCTTGCCGGTTTGAACCTGGCGAATGTGGACGGCGGGAGTAGCGTTAGAACCATTACCATCAATCTGAGGAACAGCGGTAGCAGTCGACAAAGCAACTGTTGTGGTTGTCGTAGTGTTTGTGGTCTTAGCAGCAGCTACTTGCGACAAACGTCTCTTGACGGAGTACGATGTTCCTGCTTTCAATGTGGATCGCTTGGTTGAACGCTTGGTACGTGGATGTGACACAGATGGCACTGCATTGCTACTTTGACTCGCACTGCGCGTAGACTGCGATAAGCTCTGGCTTTGAATCTGGCTCTGGCTGGAAACGGAGACTGTGATTGTGGAAGAAGTACTCGCAAGCCGCCGAATTCGTGATTGCTCATCAGAAGTGAGTGCATTCCAACTTTACGAAACCTTAATCGATATACCACTGAATAATGCCGCATACCAATCGCGAAGACGGTCGGGAATAACACGCTGCGTCTGGTCACGATAGTCTTTTGTCGCCGCATCTCCGAGGTGCAAAGCGAATTCCGACATCACCAAAATGCAAAAAAGCACAAGATTTCTTCATATTCGCATAAGGCACTGTGCGCGCTCATGAGTCAGCCAGAATGCTCTTCACTAGCGCCTCCAGCACCGCGCAGATCAGGCCTCGGTTTAAGTCTCGGTGTTGCAACATGTTGAACAACCGCGATATTCCCGCGCCAGTATTTTGTCGGCCAAGCACAGTCTGGATTCCATCCAAACCCAAAAGTCCAAAGTTGTTTATCAAAAGATTTTTCGCTTCGATTCGGGTGTCTGCTCGCTGTTCGTCTGTTCGTGGGTTCAGGCTTTCTTGCTCTTTGGCAGCGATGTATTCCGGAGTTGAGTTAACATAAACGCCGTTTGGCCACATTGAGTCGGACTACAAAAATATTTAATGGCGATTCGGACCAACAGCCAAATTATTACTCACCAAGGCATCCAAGTAACCTGATACGGCTTCCGCACTCCGGATTTCTTCAGCCTGTGCCTCTATCATCTCACTAATGGTCACTCCGTAGCTGTTTCGTAGTACAGACTTTACTACTTTTAATCCTCGCTGGCGAATCCATTGAGTTGGGTCCGAAAGATTGAACACTTCCTCGATGACACCAAAAGCGCATTCCAAAAGAACTGACAACTCCATCGACGACAGAAGCTGAGCTCTCTTTTGCTTTGTCGGCGGAGCTGGTGGGAGTGCTTCTGCCACAACAAATGATTTCGCCTTTGCTACATTCAAGGAACCGGGATCACTCTCAGTAAGAATTTGCGACTCAGACAGCCATGGATTCTCTGACCCGATGAGAGGAAGCTGATTGTCCGACACACCTTCTATTCTTGGCGTTGCTGAATCCGGTCTTGGAATCGATTTAACAGTCGGAGGACGCTCCGAGTTGACAAAAGACGAATTTCGAGATGAGCTCCGCGGAATACCGTTCAGGCTAGCCATACGTTTTTGATCAAAGCGATCCCCGCCGCGAGCTTCGGCGGATATTTCTTTCGCAGCATTTCCTATTGCAGTTCCGGTAGACACTGCGACATTCTTAAGGACGGATCCCGCCGATTTCAGAGCTCCAAGCACCTGCCCAAAAGCAACAGTGTTTGGTTGCCCGACTGAGGTGCTTTTCTTTCCTCGAACACTTTTGCGCTGCAGGTGATCTGGTTGTAAAAGCTCTTGTAACGCCATTGTTTCACACAAAGATTCGTCTGAAACGACGTAGTGAATCCACATCTCTATCTCCCTTGCTAAGGCAGCTCGGTGCACACTTTGCAGAGGTAAAGTCACCGCACCTGTGCGAATCCAAAGTCCCGGACAAACGGATCCCCGAACCTTGGCTGTTTGCTCAGCCAAAGTGTCGTAGCAGGCGTAGAAGTCAACTAAAGGCCTTGTTAATACCCAACCAGCTTTGCCGTTCTGGGGCTCGACAAGAACCGAAAACTGGGGAATCGCGCGAGATCCCTTCACTGCGGAAAAATCTTCAACCTCAAACACCGATATATTCGCACCAAGCAAAGTCGGGGCGAGATTTTCGCGCGAAACTTGCGAACCGTTCTCAGAAATTCGAAATGTCGACTCTTCCGGGTCTACTTCCGAAAGCTTCTCAATTTGCGCTTGCAGACTGAGCTTCTCGGTCAAAAGCTTCTGAGAAACCTCAGAGTTATCAAACGACTCTCCCAGCTGTGCATCAATGAGAGCCACTCTCTCCTTGAGTTGATTGAGAGGATTATCAGACACTAATGTTGGTGAAGGATTTTCTGAAGACGAAGGCGAATGTGACTTATTTGGCGTCATCTCTAACGTAAGTCTTTTCGAAACCGACGATGACAGACTCTCTTTGGATTGTGAGCGATTTTCTTCCTCTTGCAAAGCCAAGGCGAACATCAAATCCTCTTCTTCAGCTTTCTTTCTTGCGTATTCAATTTCATTCTCAGACTCGCGGGCAGGAAGCGGGGGTAACGAATTGTCGCGAGGGGGAAGTGGTGGTGGCAATCCGTTCAGTTTTGAACTTCGAGCAGGCTTTTCGGGAGGAGATGGAAGGCTGCTGATTTCCGCCGAAATGCTCTTCGAAGTTTCCTGCCTTTCTGCAGCTGTAGGAGGAAGTGTGCTTGGTATGTCGCGATTGATTTGCGCTTCAGGGTTATCTGATTCCGTCGGCTTTACATGGTTGTCATTGTCAACAACTTCTACCAGATCTGACGATTCCACAGAAATAACGATCTTTGGACCTTCCAAGTACTTTTGAAAAGAGTCCGTGTGTTTAAATTGGGCCCAATGCCCGGAAAGGATCGATAGTGACGCATCTTTGACTTCTCCGAACAAAATATCGGACTCTAATGGCCCATTCTTTCGACCACCAAGCAAAGTAGAATACAGAGCTCTCACTGCGTCTTTGTCGATACTGACCTTCTTCGCATTTTTCACGAAGAAGTGATTATATATGAACCGTGCTTCGTCCACACTAACTTCCGATTTCAAGGAATTGATTGTGGCATAGAGCTGTAAATATTCGACAGCACCAACTGATTCAAGGTAAATTTGAAAGTCTTCGAGAATTTCCGGCTGCTTGAGAGCGTCCGTCACAGTCAAAGCAGCAGCGTCTACGGCAACAACGCCCTCGCCAGCAAGTAGCGTGTCCACAGAGATCGCAGCAGCATTCGAATCAATAGGAGCATCTTTTCCAACATTTTCACTAACGTTTCTTTCAGTTTTTGCCCGATCTGGTGCGTCCGTTGGTTCGAAAATTTTGGAAGTATTTAGGCCCTCCGATGGCGCAATCTTGGAATCATTATCGTCAGATTGAGAAACCGACACAATCATAGTCTCGATAAAAATTTGTGCCATGACTGTGGCACTTGCGAATCTCGATTCGGAAGTGTCAATTGGAAACCAATCTTTCATGTACTTATTCGCTTGAAGTGACGATAGCGGCACAAAAGCAACACCGACAAGCTCATCTGCGAACACTTAGTTCGGTCTTACTTTCATTGAACAGTTTACCGCTTAACATACGCATCACATAAATTTCAACGTAAATTCCTTGATTGATTCCTATTCGACTTGGCTCCCAGTCGAAAGCAAAATCTTCCATCCACACTGGTTGTGTTTCTGATCCGACAACCTCCGATCGTAGTTCGCTATTCCCGTAGCTAATACGAAAAAACAAGCTTCCTTGGCTGATTGGCAGCTGCCGTGCCTCAACGACTGCCGAAAGAATGTTTCAGCTTTCTTAACCACCTTCGGGTGCCAAACCTTTCACAAACAACTGATCGCCGTCGGGTTTTTTGACTGCCGATTTCGGATATTTCACATCCGGCGACTCAGTCCTCTGCATTACGCTGGTATCTGCAGTTCGCTGCTCCATCGCTGAAATTTGCAGATTATTTATGTAGGTAATTAACGACTTGTTAATGACATCAGGATCGCTGTAGCTCTCTACAACACCCCCAAGGACAGCAGTCGCCAGAATTTCCCGCAACAAGCTGAATACAACAGGAGATTCGCGATCAGAACGTGGTATGACAGAAGCAACAATATGGGCGCTAATTCGTCGTAAAAATTTGTTGAGTTCTTTCGAATCTGCATACTTGTGGAAAACTGAGTCTGGATGGCGCACGAGATAAACTTCAAGAGGAAGTGATGAGGCCTCGAACATTCTGTACTCTGCAATATGGCGAACAAGCGTCTGGGTGATGGGAGATACAACGTTCACTATCTTAGCGCGAGCACCGGCAGCGCCAAGGGAAACCAGGGCGAAACGCAATGCAGCATCGACGTGATGTTCGAAATCTCCGCTTTTGGACACGTTCAGAGGTGCCCACCATGAAGTCACAAACTCCTTTACTATATTTGCCACAAGGCGGCCCAGCGCGGCATCGACCACCGGCGGAGGCTGAACAGGCACGTCCACCTGCTGTTTATGTCGAGAGTTGCTTCAGTGTGAGAACCAAACCAGAACACCGGAAAACTTGCCAATCCATTGGCAGTTTTGCCCTCAGGTCCGCGCGTTCCGTCATCCATGTCTACGCTGTCTGCCAAGATGACTTTTGCAATTCTTGCGTCGATCTGATCGATATCAGCCCGCACGGACGAGTCCTTGTCCTCGTCTAACGAAATACCACCGCCTACGAGCAGTCCAGACACGAAAGCTACGCAAGCGATTGCAGCCAGGAGTACCAGACGAGGACTGAACAGCAAGACTGCCACTGCAACGGGGATGGCGACATCGCGCCGCCGGAGCAACGCAAGAGCCTGAGACGAGGCCATTCCGAAATTGGATTGTCCAACAAAGTAATCAAAATCGCACCCGTCACAGTTCGTTGTGTGACGGGATATCCTCCGCACCGTCTTCCGCGCTGTCCCCACATGCACACGGCGTCTGCACGCGCATTACGTACTCACACTTGCTCGGCTCAGACACTGCCTGGATCCGATTCTCCGCCCCGCATTCCAACTGCACTTCCACTGACCGCCGCGGTCCATTCCAGCAATGGGCGCCGTTTTCGTACATCATGTACATGTACTTATCCGCACCTTTTTTGCCCTCATCGCGGGGGCCCCAGCGTGTGAAAGACCTGTTTGGCAATTAGATATCTGCAACCGTAACGAAATAGCTCACCCAAGATCTGTGCCTCCCGATCCACCGATATTTCGTTGCTTGGCATTTTCCAGAAAGCACACTTCGTAATTGTACTCGAAACTATCCATCGTGACACATTCCTTGTACAGTTTATCCCAGATATTGCCCGGACCGAAGTCCATCTTTTCTTTGTTATTTATAGCCGATATTTTCCCATCCAGATCACGCTGTTTGTTTTCCATATCAACCAAATGTTTACGAGCTTTTGTGGCATCACGTCGCAATACATCCAGCTCTTCACTATGCGTCAGACCCAAGTAAGAATTTTTAACTGCTGTCCGGATTTTGAACCAGCCAGTCCACTCGAAAGGATAAACAAGTCCTCGTCGGACATTTTTAATGAGGCTATTGGATGACTGAAAAATGCATTGAACAACAGTGGCTGCCGGATCCGCGCACAAGTCAAAATCAGGATCTTCAATCTTATCAGAGTCGGATAATTGACTTGGTTCGGATGCTGATGTATCCGGTACTTCCGGAGACACTTCGGGTGTTACCAACGTGCCATCGGCGGAATCCCCAGCTGCAGACAGCTTCTCCTTGAATTCTTCAAACTTACTCATGGTTTCTTGTAAAATGGGCTTTTCCCTCAGTAAAGCTTCGAAAGCCGCGCCTGTTTGATTTAGTTAATGAACCAGCAAACTGCCAGATGTACAAGACCTTCTTCCACTTCTCGAAGAGTTGCCAAATGATCCAAGATAGATTTAAGCTCGGATACGCGACCATTCAACTTCGTATTGGTATCTTTTAGTGTCTGGACCAATTGTTCGCAATTTGCCATCTTCTTCGGCAGCATATTTCTTTCTCGCTGCTGCTCTTTGAGCGCTCTCGCAGCATTAGCATGAGATTCGTATTGCTCAGCTTCGGCTTTTACAGCTTTCGAAACAGTGAGTTTGCGATATTCCAAATGCACTTACCCTTGAGCTCTTCGACTTTGCTGGTAACATCACGACGCTCGGATTCGAGTTCCTTGAGTTTTTCAGAGCGCAAAGCTTTTTCCTTTGCACCATACCGAATATATTCACGCTTGGTCTTCAGTCCCTGGAAAATGATAAAAGTTAGGGCGAAGAGGATACAATACCCAAACCTTTTTGCGAACTGCACTTTCTTCGTCTCTTGCCTTTTTCGCCGAAGATGCGACTTGAGCGCAAACATTCAGGCAATCAATAACACCCAAGTATTCATCAGAGCCATCGCAGCACTCGGGATCTGGCTATTATGTTAAGAACACAATAGAACATATTCGAAGCCCTACCACAAACACCATCATTCACCCTGGATGACGGGATTGTTGCCCCCACATAACCATGATTGGTGCAGTAGAATGAGCCATTAAGACATGCAGCAGTACCTGGCATTAAGGTCAGAGAACAACCAAAAACGGAAAGCCAATCACCAGGTTCGTCAGAACCGTCAGGGCAGTCGCAAAAGTCATCATTGATTGAGGATGCAGGGATGCTTTTTGAGCCGTCGAGGCAGGCAAAAACGGCAGAAGTTCGCACAGCCGCGTCGTACACCGCACGTTCTTGTTTTGCACAGAGAGTTCGGCCATGAGATCCGACCGAGTGGCACGCAGAGGCACTTACTGGCAGGCGCAACGCCCCGCAACTGCGCGTGCTCAGAAGCGACAGCTTGCGCTGCAGCCAGAAGCAGCAGCAACTTCATTGGCTTATTCATCGAGGTCTGTGTTTTCGTCTCCGCATTGTTTTGGGAGTCACACCACAAACTCAACAGCGTCCCGTCTCCGCATCCACCTGCCGCGATCATTTCTGGCGCTTTTCGCAGTATCTTATTGTAAGGAGAAGGCGCATAACGACGACGGAATTGGTGCCAAAGATTAACCGTTACCCGCCTCGAGGAATCGAAAGTTCAAAAGGTTGCTGCGGCAGGTGCGACATTCCGTGGAAGTATCCGACTTAGAATCGTCGAGATGTGAATCGATTTGTTTGACCCACCAACCACTCTCTCCGTTTTCAACCAATTGCTTTGTTCACTGGTCGACGTCGATATTACACGAAATTGACCAAGGTAAGGATAGTGCATAAACAAACTGTTTTAGAAGACTCGGAAACATACCAAAAAGGCTATCACAAAAGTGGCTGTCGTGAAAGAAGAAAAAAAAAACAAGAACGGCAGCCTCTACTCATTCAACTCATCTCTGCCCAAACTGCTGCTGTTGTTGCTGTTGCTGCAAGTAAAGGAGTTGCTGGGGTGTTAGGCTTCCAGGCATAACTCCAGGTTGTTGTCCTACGCCCATGTTACTCTGGAACCCTGCCTGAGGCAACATTCCGGCAGGCTGCATCATTCCCATTTGCCCATGCTGTCCCATCGGCAAAATTCCAGTATTGGCAAACGCTGGCTGTGACACCACACCGCCCTGCGAAAGTGCCATGGGGTTTTGCTGTTGACCGAAAGCTGCAGTGGGAAATAATGTTGAAGGCTGCGTTGATCGATTGCTGTTGGCGCTCGAAAAAACCGAAGACCCTCCAGACAATGGATCAAGGTCTTTCAAAGCTGCATATTTGTCATTGGGATTAGCCGGTTGGGAAGGGTAGCCAATGTAATTCTGTTGGAAGGGTGGATTGATTGTCTGGAAGGCGGGTTGCATTCCGACAGACTGCATTGGTCCAGCAGGAATGGAGCCTTGCTGGCCGACTCCCATTTGCGGTTGCATCAACCCCGGCTGAGTTGCTTTTTGACAAAAAAATTAATTGCTTCGAACCGAATAAGGAAATGATCATACCGAACGCAGTAACAGGTCTAGCACCACTTACTGGGACAAAGTTCAAATTCGGACCGCCTGTGGGAGTAGGAATGAGGGCTGGCTGCATTGGTCTCAGAGCAGCCAATCTCTTTTGCTCGGCCAGTTGTGCTTCGAGCCTAGCTGCCTCGCTTCGCATCACCATCAGCTGTGCATTTTTTTCAGCATCTAGTCTGGCAAGCTCTAGTTGCCGCTTCTGCTGTTCTAACTCTGCAGCCTTTCTCGCCGCTATCTGCGTCTGCTGCTCGGCGATGGCGCGCTGTTCTTGCAGCTGCTTGGCAGCCATTTCGGCCTGTTTCTGAGCATTCAATGCTTGTTGTTGCTGCGCCGTGAGAAGATGCTGCTGCGAAGAGTTCGCGGAAATAGCATTACTGCTGCTCGATATCGACGATGAGACCTGGTTTCCCCATGGATTCACAGGTTGACTGGATGAAGCCGAGGGCGAATTATGTTTGCTTTGATCGTTTGACAGCAACACAGTTGCTGCAAGGATAGACTGTGAGTTGATTCCGGCCCCAGTCGGACGACCTGCAACGAAATGTTCTGCAAACGGGAAGGAGAGAGAACTATTACCTCTAGCGCCACCCTTAAGGAGAGCAGAAGTAGTGCCACTGTTACCATGGAGCTCCTGTTCTTGCAGCTGTCGGGCATACTGCTCGTCAGCAAGAATTTGGTCAATTTTTTGGGACTGAACCGAAAGTTTTGAACACATCCAACAAAATACAAAAAAAAAAAAAAAGTGATTTACCCCAGTAGCTTTTGACGCCTGAGATGCGGACACTCCTGATGTTGCATACTTGCGAATTCGAATGATGTCTCCTTCACTGATTCCAAGAGCTTTCAAAACGTCTCGGTCTATTCCATCCAATACGGATTTGTCCAGTTTTTCCCGAACAAACGCAGCAGCATACTCAGATGCGTCCGACGACGCAATCCCAGCTTTCAATAACCAGCCCCGCCAGTCAAAACCATTATATATGTAAGCACTCGCGGGCATAAGGGTCGATGCTCCAGGACGAGGACGAGCTGCGCCAGGGGTGGGAACACCCACTGCGGCGCCAACACTCACATTGGCATATCCTGGAATGGTTCTGATGTACTCTATTTCGCTCAGGGCCAACTTTTCAAGCGGCACTGCAATTTTCACTCCATTTGTTTTGTGCAATTGCGCCTTGCCGTCGGTGATTCCCAAAAATTCAGCATCGACAGTGAAGCTTCCTGTTTTGTCCACCCATTTCCGCACTTTAGAAGGGTTTGGTTCTGACATACAAGTTAAGGATCTAGATCTGAAAAAACAGGACCTTACTATCATTCGGTGCCCTTTTTGCTTCATCGTTGGCAGGTTTTGAAGTTGGAGCAACAGGGCGATCTATAACATGTTAACCACATATTCAGAAAACCAGTGCAAACCAGGCAAACGGGGAACAGCTGATGGTATTGACAATGGTTGAGATGGTGCATCGTTTCGGACTCGCGATGCGGAAGTAGTTCCAGACATCGCAACACCAGTAGGGCGAGCCATCAAAGATGGTTTTCGTTGATTCTCTTCTTCATGTCTTCGGCGCTCCTCCTCCATTCGAGCGTTGCGAGCATTGTCCTCCGCCATTCTACGTTCGATTGCGAGTCGCTCTTCCTCTTCTCTTTGCTTTTGCTGTTGCTGACGGCGTTGTTCCTCTTGTTGTCGTCTTTTTGCATCTTCCTGTCGCTGCATTTCTTCTTGTTTGAGTCTCCTTGCCTCTTCTTGCTGGGCGAAAGCAGAATCGGCTGCGGAAGTAACACTCGGTCCAGACCCGGGCCCTTTCATCTGTGCGAATTCATGAAATTGCATCTGGGAGTAGAATAGTAGGTTTACCTCGACGTAAAGTTTTGGCACCAATCCCTCGCGTCCACCTCGAATCAAGCGCACGTTCCACCAATCGTCATCTGAAGAGTCCAAAACAAGCAATTCATCCATTTCCCTGATTGTGAGCTCTTCGTCATTGGTTGCATCGTAATCGTAAAGCGCTAATGCTGGCTTTCCAGCCGGTGCCTGGGAGGAAGATGGTGCCTGGGAGGAAGACCCACGTAACGATGCTGGCGAAGGTGTCACGAAGGTCGGGGGCGGAGTTGAGGTGTCGGTTTTCTGAGGTGGCAACTGAAAAGTCACTTTTCCCGTAAGTGAACCTTCCGGCGGACCCATGTTTGGAGGAGGACTTGTCAGAATAGGACCCGAGACTTTGCTCTGTAATTGAAATCAAGGACTTTTAAACCGTCAAGGCAGTTTACCAGCGTGGAAACTTCTTCCAACCGTTTGTAGAGTTTGTCCAGATTTTCCTTTTCACCTTCAAACTCACGAACGTCAGAGCCAAATTCAATGATCACTTTTTTCCCCTTCTTTTCGCTGAACTTTGATACTTGTTTGAAATCCCACTTTTCGAGCACATTCTGAAAACAGAGAAGCCAGTCAAATGAAGTAATTAACATAATTTGAGATTACACTAAATATCGGTTCACATAGGTATACAATGTAATCATTTCCGATGCCAATTACACATTCCTTTCGTTCCTTCTTTTTCTTCTTGTCAAGTTCCTGGACAAAGGTTTGAACAACAATTACGAAGCCTTGGAAGCTTACAAAAACGTCGATAAGTTTGACGTCGGGGGGGGCCTTTTCTTTCTCCGTTTTCGTCGGTGCCTTTGAGACGCCAAAACCATCTAAAGCACTCATCAACACGGCTTTTTGACCGGCAGCGTCGGCAGATACTGGAGACGCAACACTCTTAGGAACATCGCCTGGCACTGAACCAGAAGCTTCCTGATTTTCAACACTTCAACAATGCTTGAGAGACACAAAGACTTACCAAGTATGTGGCAGGAACAAGGCCAGCGTCTTTGTCAATGCGCGCAAACCACCAGTCTGGATCACTAGTATCATACACGAGGGCCGTGGCGCCTTCGTAGAAGCTGATTTCTTCGTCTGTACGGGCTTCATAGTCATATAAAGTTGTCGCGACCATCACAGGCTCCATCTTGCATTGAAGGCGCAAGGTCAGGGCACCAAGTACAATGGTACGGACGAGATAGACAAACCTCAACAAGGTAGTTAACGGGGGCAAGGCCCTGGGCACCGTCCTGGAAGGCGTCGTTGCTCAGACGCTCCTTGCACAGCCACCACTCTGGGTCGGAGTCGTCCAAGACGAGCAACATCGTCCCCTCGCGGATGCTGATCTCCTCGTCGGTGCGCGCGTCGTAGTCAAACTCTGCGACTGCCACGATCTTGCACTTCATGGGCGAGTTTTTTTGGTAGAACGAACGACTTTTCTCTCATTCAGACCCGCTCGTGCGCCGCTTTCCCCCAAAGCTCAGCAGCAGCAGAATGTCGTACATTGCAGTCAGTCCCCCACACACGACAAAGCACCAGTCGAAGTACCCGCGTTGCGCCATCCAGCCCGTCAGCATCGGCCCGAAAGCCGCACCGATCGACCGTGCCGTATTTACAATTCCTATCACCACTGTCCGTTCGCTCGGACTTACCACCGATACCACGTATGCTTGTCGCGGCCCCACGTCCATCTGCGATATGCATGCCCTAATGAAATAAACTGTCGTTGCCCAGAAGAGGCCAGGCGCAAACGGCACAATCATCATCAGAAGATTCGCCGGAAGGTGTGTAAAGACCATAGTGTTGACAAGTCCGATTCTTTGGCTCACTAAGCCAGCGCCAATGGCTGAAAATCCTGCAAGAATGTTCGAAATGAATAGCACTTTCCCAAGGTAAGCTTCGTCCACATTATATTTATACTTGAACCAGTAGGCCAGCATAGATCCAGTCATTATATTTGCTCCGAATGCATCCAAAGTGAAAAGTAGTGAAAGTTTCAGAACTTTCCAGCGAGTCTCCGGTGATAAGTTGAAACCTGAAAATGTCGACCGGGTCGATGAAGCGTTGCTTTCTGTGTCGCTTCCAAGAAGATGATCACGTTCATTCTCCTCATGCCTTTGAATCGCCGATAACTGCAATGACTCATTAGATTCGACTTTTTGGCTCAACCTGAAGAAAATGATCGCCAACACGGTTCCGCAAATGCCATACAAGGCAATAATAACACGATATGCGCCAATTTTGGACATTAAAAGAGGGGGTTCCATCGGTATAGTATTGTTCATAGTGTGAGAGGTACTGTCAGAAAATGTTGTGGTTGCCAGGGAAAAGTATGTTGCGAAGAAGTTATCTTCAGTAAGATGCGAGATAATAGTTCCCGAGATCAACGACCCAGTTGCGGTGGAGACCGAGCCAAAAAAGCCATACCACGCAAATAGAGTTGCTCGATTTTCGGGAGGCGAAAGCTGAGATATGACCGATTGCTCTAGATAAAGGGATCGTTAGCACCCACCAAAGAGATAACGTTACCGTTGCGTTACCAAGAGCGAGAAATGGCCCGCATTCGTTGCCAGATGGGCTAATGACACCAATAACACCAATCGTCAGCAACACGAGGAAGTACAGCCATCCTTTCCAACCATCCAAATCCAATTCGGGGTCATTAGAAGTGTCCCCAGAAATCCAGCGATCGAATTGCTCAAAAGTCGGATAAAGGGCAAACCCGACTCCAGTTACTAGCATCAAAACGGAGCCCAACAACAGCATTCGCCGCCTACCAACCTGATCAGCGGCCGCTGTGATCAATAGACCAACCGCAGCGTCACCCACGAGAGTTAGAGTCAGAAAGTACCCTATGATCTGTCAGTTGTCGTTTTTGCCGTTGCGGCAAGCTTACCAACGTCGTCGTCACGGAAGCCAAGCTCTTTCAAGAAAAGAAATAGGAGTACGCTTATCAGCCCGTATGCAAACAAGCGCACGCTCCGAGTGACATACAGTGCCCTCGCATCGGGGGCGAGGGAAGTTAACAGCTCGACCGCGAACATCTATCGACGGTAACTATTTTTGGAATGAAAACATGCTCCACACGTGTCGCGAACTAAACCGGTTGTTCACAATCCATCCACAACTGCACTCAGCATCATCAATTCTGCTTTACTCGCAATATGTCCGCAAGTTGCTGAAGAACCAACCACCGACTGCCAATCCAGAGTCCCCCGGCATCCATTCGATGGAGAGGAAGACGCCGACGGCGCAATGCAGACGTAGTGCGTACGAATATGCAATATAGCCCAATCAACAGCACGAGAACGGCAGCATGGGACCACTCAAGGTTCATTTGCCGGTCGAATTGATCGTCAAGGCCACCAACTAAAAAAACCAGTGACGAGTTCAAAAGCATGGACTCGCCAGAGCAGAGTACTGGGCACGTAATATGGCCGTCGTACTCGTCGGAACCGTCACAGCACACATCGCACACCCCGTCGTTGACGCGTGAAGAGGGGATACGAGCAACTCGTAAGCTCGGTGTTCCACGTGATGCTGAAAGTGACGGGCCATCCACGAAAGCTAGGCAAGCGAATTCGCCAGCGGTACATGCGCTGGTGCCGGGTTCGTCGGAACCGTCGCGACAGTCGCAGTAATCATCATTAACAGCAGAGAGTGGGATCTTTTTGGATCCATCGAGGCATTCGAAAGTGTTGCTTCGGGGGTCGTAGCGTGGGCGGACTAAAGATGTTGATCAGAATCGCATATACTGTTCTTGAGCGACGGACGAGCCGGGTGGACGCCCCGCCACAGTAGGGTCCCGATCAAGCCGTCAGTACTGATGGCGTCAGCATCAGCGTCAGGCGATTTCTGGGGCGATGACGTGGATGATTTGGGTGCAGAGAGGATTGTCATTGCCCAGGTTTCTTTTCGCAATGTCATCGGCAATCGGCGAGCGGCTGTTTCGCGTCGTCGATGCCTCCGTCGTTCGTTTCGGACAAGTCGCCACCATCTTCCACCCCTTCTTCTCCTGGGATATACACGCGGACCAGCGGTGGGCTATCGTTGGCCGCGTCGGCAGCGGGAAATCCTCACTGGTTCGCTTGATTCGGTATTAGCCATCTCCTTAAGGTTTGATTAGGGCCATGCGCTTGCTGGTAATTCTTGTCGCTGGATTGGGCACGACGGTCGTGTCAGCGAGAACATAGCAAATCCATGGGTTTTCCGAGGTGCTGGCTCAACCAGCCATCCCGTGCGCATTCTTTCTTTCACAAACAAGTCGTACATGTCGAACTCGATCCAAGACAGATACCATGCGCGTGTCGACGATGATGAGGTTTTGTTTCTCCAAATGTAATTTGCATTCCGGTCTAAAATATTGTAGCCTACCGGCGCAGAGTTTCTTCTAGACACTCCAAAGATCCGTAATGTTAATGTCGCTATTCGCGATATAGAAGGAAACATCGTGAACAAAACAGAGGCGATATACGAAGATCCGTTATTGAAACTTGAACCATGGAAACGAAGCCTTGCTGAGAAGTTCAACCTCACTGAAATAGCGAAACTCCCTCTTGTACGTCTTTCCAACGGACAACTCATGCGCCTGCGTTTGGCGAAGTCGTTGTTGTTTTCGGACGCCAGCGAAGCAAAATATCTCATTTTAGATGAGCCTTTCAGTGCGTGTTATTTTAAAGTTTTTCACATTCGCTTACAGAGTTGTTATTTTTAGCTGGGTTGGACACAAAAACGCGTTCGGAATTTGCGAGTCTGCTTGGATCTCTTTCTAGTGATCCGACTTTTCCGAAGCTCATGCTGTTGATGCGGCCACAGGATCCACTGCCGGCATGGATCACGAACGTGCTTGAACTTGATCAAATGAGCGTTGTTTTTCAAGGCACTCACGAAGATTACACGTCCAGGCGCTCTGCAAGAAAACAGGAGGATACGGTCGGATCTAAGAAACCAACGAAGTTGATATCCACTCCGCCACCACGAAAAAACGTTCTTCCTATTGTGTCTCTTGAAAACGTCAACGTCGTTGCTATGGATGGAGGGAAAATTCTGGATGACATCTCATGGCAAATCTACCCGGGTGAACGGTGGGCGTTAACTGGGCCAAATGGCAGCGGGAAAACAACTCTACTGGCAATGCTGTTAGGAGACCACCCACAAGCATACTCGAACCGAGTACGTTTGTTTGGACACCAGCGTGGCGAGGACGGCGTTTCCATATGGGACATTAAGGAACGCATTGGATTCGTAAGCCCGGAGTTCCATATGCACTTTACTGCTCGGTTGCAACGAGGTCACGTCGTTGCAGATGAGGGGCGACCTGCCGTAACGCTGTTTGACGCGGTCTGTACTGGGTTTGGCAGCGGACAGAACGCGGTGTTGCGACTGACTCCATCGCAGAAGAACGCGGCTGAAAAGATTCTAGATGAGTTCGGGATGCGCGGCAGAGAGAAGGTGGAGTTCAGTACACTAAGCGTCGGTGAACAGAGACTTGGGCTTATAATGCGAGCGCTTGTGAAAAGACCAGAGCTAGTGATAATGGACGAACCATTCCAAGGAGTAGACGAAGATGCTGTAGCCATGGTGCATGCATGGATGGAGCGAGAGTTTTGCGGTGACCAGCAGCAGCAAGCGCTCGTGTTTGTGGCGCACCATGAAGAGGAGATGCCGTCCTTCGTGAATCGCGCAATTGTGATGGATGGTGGAAGAGCTGTTCTGAAATCAACAGATAAATATTAGCCCCAAAAAAGGTCAAGAAGTCATGTCCTCCACCGCCCTCGAAGAACCGGTTTTTGCGCAGGGATTTCCGTACGGCATCGACCTTGTCCCGGGAAAGGCGAGCATTTTCTTGTGCTTCTAGTTGAAATCTGAAACTCACAGCGGCGGTATTGATTCTTCCAGGACTATTGGTACTGCAAGTGCGGCCTCTCCAAGAACCAGCCGTTTTGCGATGGATCTCACAAAGGAACTGGTTTCTCACCGCTGAAGTTCTCGGTAAGTGTGCGCCACGGCGTTGATTTCGAATAAGAATGGTTCGCAGGTGGATGAAGCTAAAAAGTACTACTTGTGGTATGGAGCATTTTGGGATTCAAAGCAATTGGAATATGATGTGAATTAACTGGGTGTTTTTGTTAATTTCAGTGGCTGTAAACTGACGGATAATGCACCATTCTGCGACGGAACTCATCGCAAAGAAAAAGGGCTGAAGAAGTACAACGAATTTCTTTTGAAGAAAAACAGTGAGCTGCAGGGAGAGTTGCAGAAAGCCAAGAGCGGAGGTTCGATCTTACGCGACTTCAACATTGTCGGGGTCAGCGTGGGAGTGATTGTTGGAGGTGAGCAGTGTAACATTATTATGCGACCAATAACAGCAATTCTGCGGACATGCTTGCGTGCGGCATTGCATGTATGTACAGCGGCGGTGGCGTCGAGATTCCTGGTGGGGAACTGAGGCGACTCGCAACACTGGACTTGGCTGAAGGGAAGATTGTTCAGCAAAACAAAAAAACAAAAAAACACAAATGCAGCCGTGGCCGCCTATTGCCCCGCCGCACCCGCAGGCCCCGCAGCA
Source organism: Entophlyctis luteolus (assembly GCA_027604725.1). Lineage (NCBI taxonomy): Eukaryota > Fungi > Chytridiomycota > Chytridiomycetes > Chytridiales > Chytriomycetaceae > Entophlyctis > Entophlyctis luteolus. The sequence continues at coordinate 28,727 of JADHYT010000006.1, read as the reverse complement.
GCAGCCCCAACAATCTGTGATGCCGATGTCCATGCCGATGTCCATGCCGATGCCTATGTCGATGACCATGCCTATGCCGATGCCAATGTCAATGCCGATGTCCATGCCGATGCCTGGGGTCGTCCCGCCCCCGACTTTGCCTCTCTCCCAAATGCCCCCCGGAGTACGACCGCCTTCGCATCACCTCGTTTTAGTAAGTCAGCCGTGTGGTTTCAGTACTCTGGTTCATTTTCTCACGCGTCTCCGTGACCCAGAATAATCTGGCAAAGAAAGAATCGGATTGGATTGCACATACAAAACCCGATGGCAAAGTATACTATTATAACAAAGTTACGCAGCAGAGTACTTGGGATAAACCTGATGACCTGAAAACTCCCCTCGAGGTACGTGTGAACAGAAATTTGAGAGTTTCATTTTCGAAAACAAACAGAAAGCGTTATCCGCGTGCCCGTGGAAAGAGTACAAAACTGAGGATGGGCGCAAGTATTACAGTAATTCAGGTTTGGCTGTCGAATTTTTCTCTCCAACTAAAAATACGCGATGAAGTTACGAAAGAAACTGTTTGGAAAGTGCCCAGCGATTATCAGGCTATTATCGACGCGTTTGATGTTCCCGTCGCTCCGGTTACTGCTCCCGATATTATTCATCATCCCCTCCCTATGATTCCATCGGTTGCGGTTGCGGCAGTGACGCATCCACAGGCCGCTGTCGTTTCCGTTAATTTTGATACAAAGGAAGAAGCCGAGGCCGCATTCAAAGACATGCTTGAAGAAGCGGTAAAGTCTAAATCCACAAAAACCTCCACTTTTGTTACTGAATCTCTTTCCCCTTCGATAAGAACGTTGGATTGGACTGGTCGTGGGATCAAACCATGAGGCATGTTATCAACAAGCCTATGTACCGATCGCTCAAGAGTCTTGCAGAGCGAAAGCAGGCATTCCAAGACTACGTCACCGAGAAGAAAAAACGGATAAAGGTCGTGCCTGGTTATGTTGAAACTGATGTATTGACATCTTTTGATTTGTTTCAGGAAGCAGAGGAAGAAAAGTTGAATTATGAGCGAGAAACGTTCATTAATCTGTTGGGCTCCCTTGGCGAAGATCTAAACGTTTTACTAAAGTACAAGAAGATGAAGGATGTATTTGGTGAAGATCCAGGATTCCAATCAATTGAAGAATCACGGCGTATTGAGTTGTTTGACGAGTTCATGACAGAATTTCGCCGAAAAGATGCTGTAAGCCCCGCTTTCCTCACAAACGAACTCTCATTCTACTTTTGATGTTTTCGAATCACAGGAGGAAAAGAGAGCCCTGAGGAAAGAAAACTTGGAGCGATTCCGACACATTTTGAAGACAACTCCGACCATTACAGCAAGGACAACCTGGACTGAAGCTCAAAATCTGTGGGCAACACATCCAGACTTTTTGCCATCATCTCCGAACAGCGTAAATCCGTTGCATTCAATGGAACCGATCGATATTCTCGTTGCGTTCGAGGATCACATGAAGTCTCTGGAGTCCGCTTTCTTCGAGCAGGTTGAGCGCCAGAAAAATCGTGAAAGGCGTGAAGAACGGCAGAATCGCGATGAGTTTAAGGCTTTATTAGAGCGTCTTGTGAAGGAGGGTGTCGTTAACATCCAATCCAAGTGGAAAGAGGTTTATCCGTTTGTCGCAAAAGAACCTGCATTCAACAACATTCTTGGGCAACCCGGATCAACTCCGATTGAGCTCTTTTGGGACGTCTTGGTTGGTTTGGAGGATCGATATCTGGCGGTACGAAAAGATGCGCTTGATGCCGTCCGGGTTTGTGCCGAGTTATATTCTTCGTTGTTGTGAATCATTATGCAGGCATCAGGGATAACGGTTTCTGCTGGCTCCTCATTTGCTGATTTTGAGAGATCCTTTCGAAATGCGAACCGTAACAGCAGCAAATTTGACCAGAACACGCTCAGGCAGATTTTCGATGAGCTAATTGCGAAAGCTTCGGTGAAGCACAAGGACGATGAAAAACGAAAGGATCGCAAAACGAAAAAGCGTATGGATGCTTTCAAACAGCTTTTGAAGAGGATTTCTCCCCGGTTGACTAGTAACTCTACCTGGTCTACCGTCAAAAGTGTTGTTTCAAAGAGTGATGAATATTTGGACCTTGATGAAGAACAAAGGCTTATGGTGTTTGACAAATTGATTGAACGAATCAAGGTGATTGTGCTGAATTATATCTTAACAATAATTTTGCATTCGTTAGGGTAAGGAACAGGACGATTCTGGCAGTTCCGAGGATGATGATGATGCCAAGTCCTCGAGTCGAAAAAGAAAATCTGCAAACGACGGCGCTGGGCGAGAGCGTGAAGCAGAAAAATCCAAAGAACGCGAACGAGAGCCACGAGATCGCGAGAGAGAACGCGAACGCGAGCGTGACAGCGCCAGAGATGGACCGCGGGAAAGCAAGGATGACGACCGACGGCACAAGAAACGGGTTCGCTTTTTGTCCTCTTGTCTATAAAGCTGAAAGTAATTATTGTCTTCCGCAGAAATCGGATGACGGTTCTCGTAAGGACCGCGAACGGGACCGAGACCGGGAACGTGATCGGGAACGGGACCGAGATCCTCACGGTGAACGCGAGAGAGAGCGCGGCCGCGACCGCGAATTGCGGGAAGATCGCCGACCGAGCGTTGGGTCGGAGCTTGAGGAAGGCGAACTGTGACTCGAGTTAATGTGTTGATTCAAGAAAAATGTTGACTGTGCGTTCTGCCTGGCTGGCCCTGCGCGCCCGGTGCTATTCCTCCGCCCTCGCCACACCGCAGTTGGGCAGATTTCGTGTGCCTGACATTGATAATGAGCGGATGGTGATCTCCTCCGTCTATGTTTTGCTCGTTGTTCTCACAAGCTCGGTCTGTGCAGAACAATTACTCCCCAAACTCTCTGGAACGCACTCTTTTGCAATCCGAACTTGCAAACATGCGTCGCAGTATGCCATACGAAGTTCCCTGCGAAATCAATGGCAAACAGGTGACTGCTTCGTTTGAAAGATTTGATAAACCCTCATTTTTCCCTTCGGCAGGTTTTCACTGGCGATATCCAGTCACAGGTGCTTCCGTTCGAATTTTCCAGTGTTCTGGCAAACTTCCACAACGCGGACAAGGACATTGTTGAAAAGGCAATCCGAATTGTACCGTTGAATTAATAACCATTGGGGAACAGGCAATAGCTGGTGCGCTCAAGGTCAAGCCAGCCTGGGAAGCCATGCCATTCAATGACCGTGCAGCTATTTTTCTAAAAGCTGCTGATTTGCTTGCCCATAAGTATCGACACAAATTGATGGTGCGGTTTCGCGAAGAAAAAAAAAGATTTTTACTCTTTGTTGCAGGCAGCGACCATGCTGGGACAAGGAAAGAATGTGTGGCAGGCAGAAATCGATGCCGGGGCCGAATTGATAGACTTTTGGCGTTTCAACGTCCAATACGCTGCTGGCAAGTGAATTCATGTTGTTTGATATTGACCTTGCCCCAGAAATTTATGAACAGCAGCCAAAGCAGAATGCTCCAATGACCTGGAACCGGATGGAATATCGTGCTCTCGAGGGATTTGTGGTTGCATACTCCCCTTTCAACTTCACAGCAATTGGCGGAAACCTTGTGAGTGCGCCTGTGCTTATGGGCAACGTCTGTCTGTGGAAGCCGTCACCAGGCGCGATATACTCGAGTCATCTTGTTCTTGAGATTTTGAAGGAGGCCGGTCTCCCCGATGGTGTTATTCAATTTGTTCCTGGGGATGCTGGAATAGTCAGTGATGTTGTGTTCGCACATCCCGAATTTGCTGGCTTGCATTTCACTGGTAGCACAAGTATTTTCAAGATGCTTTGGAAGAAAATTGCGAATAATATCGACGTCTATAAGTCCTACCCCAGGCTGGTGGGCGAGACAGGTGGAAAAAATATGCATTTCTTACATAAGTCCGCCGATGCTGCCCATGCTGCGTTACAAACTGTTCGGAGTGCGTTTGAGTATAATGGACAAAAATGCAGCGCCTGCTCGAGGTTGGTGTCCATGATTGCTTTTATATTTATTTTTATGTGCTGCTGTTTTCGTCATCAGAGTTTATGTACCGGACAATTTGTGGCCGGAATTTCAGACGGTGCTTTTGTCTGAAACAAAAAAACTGAAGCAAGGCCCAGTGGATGGTATACCTAAATGATTGCAAAAATTGAACTGATTTTATCCTAGATTTTACAAACTTCGTTTCGTCCGTTATAAATATGACTTCTTATGAAAAAATCCAAAACTATCTGAAAGACGTATCGAGTGGAGCGATTCCACACAGTACTATCATTTGCGGTGGAAAAACAGACGGGACGGTGGGATACAACATCGAACCAACTGTGGTCTTAGTAACTGATCCCAAAGCGAAACCCATGGTTGATGAGCTCTTTGGGCCTGTTGTGACCGTGTTTGTGTATCCAGCGGATGAATACGAAAAATTCTTGGAGATAGCTGATGGAACGAGCATATATGGTCTAACTGGCGCATTATTTGCGCAGGACCGCGAAGCAATTGTAATTGGTTCAAACAAACTGAGGCATGCAGCGGGCAATTTTTACATCAATGACAAGTCGACAGGTGCCGTAGTAGGTGAGGCTCTTATCAACGATGAGAAGTAATTAGTAACGGCTTTTCAACTTTTTAATTTTCACAGGTCAGCAACCGTTTGGAGGAGCGCGTGCTTCAGGAACAAATGACAAAGCTGGATCCGTATTGTAAGTGTTCGTCAAAACGAAACGTAAGTGTGATTCTAATCTTTGTTTGAAAGGAACCTCCTTCGCTGGGTCTCCCCACGAACAATCAAGGAGAGTTTTGTCCCGATCACAAGCGTCGGCTACCCCTCCAATCACGAGTAAATCGCAATCAAACGGGATGGCCAAGAATTTTTCTTTGCTTTTATTTTTTTTTTCTTGACGAAATATATCAATTCCGTGTGAGATTTTCACTCCGGTGACGCCGTCGACGGTGTTTCAGGCATTGACATCGCCGTGTCCACTGCCCATGGGCATCACTCCGATGGGTACTTATTTTTTGCGAAAGTTGCGATCTGTGCCCACTGACACAATGACGCGTTTATGAAAAAGTCTCCAATACACTCAACATTAACGAATCGATCAAAACCGAACTCTCCATACTACAAAAAGCAGCCGCATTTGATCGTTCGGCAAGACCCACCCTACCGCCAATTAAACATTCCGCTCCACTACCTGCGGATGCCGCGACATCACCCAGCGCAGAATTTGCCACAAAGCCAAAAAGTCACTCCACAGTCACTGAGGAATCAGCAACCATCTTTGGCTCTCACGAAGATAATGATGGGATGGGAATCTCGCCTAAACAGATTGCGCAGCAATCTTATCGGACCGAGACAGCGCAAGCCGCGAATGCCGTTGGGTTCAACGCTCACTCTGTGAATCCAAAAGACGGACACGACTTTGATACCGGTGAAGACAAAAAGTTTGGCTTCCTTGGCTCGTTTTTTGGGCCCAAGGGAAAAGGTGAGCAAGCGCGGATGTTTGGCAAAGCATGAAACTGGTGGCCCAGATCATTCACGCCAGCACCCATCCAATCTCAAGCAACAACCGCAACAGAAACTGCAGCAAACACAGAAACCGCGCCACCAAGCCAACAGTGATGGCAAATTCGGCCAATCGCTTCCGGAAGGTTGGGCGGAGGCAACCACCCGCGATGGTCGCATATACTATGTTGACCACATTGCAAAAATCACAACATGGACGGATCCCAGGACGCTTGCTTTTGAAGCAAAGTGAGAGCTTCTTATCCTTTTTCCATTTGCTTTTACCCGAAGTTCTCCTAAACTCCGAAAAAAGGTATCGTGCAAAGGACCAAAATGGCAATATTGTCGAGCTTGTTTACAGAGGATCTAGTCGGTCGGAAGTTAACTTCGGGAGCTCTCAAGAGCACCAAACGGCGTCTCAACAGAAGCCGCAAAGTTCTTGGGAAGATCCAAGGAAACGGGCCGAAGAAAGAATGAAGCAGCGAATACGGGATATGAAAGGATAAGATAAGGGAAACAGAGTCTTGTTTCAGCTTCCGCCCCTTGGAATCGCTGCAGAATTGAAATGGGAGAGGACCAAGCCTCGAACGCAGTAAAGTTTTTCAATCAGAGCATTCCCACATACACACCACCCTAGCATTCACTCATGAAGAACGAAGGTATTTTTACTAGAAGGTAAAATAGAAAAACAAATTGCGCCGTCAGCTACCTGCACATGGCAAAAGCACCTCTTCTCTTTTTCGCTCTAACTACCTGTGATAACGCAGCATTAACACACTGCATTTGTGTGCCATCATAGAAACCAAAATATATTCAAAAAATTTATGAAGTTGAATGCAATGAATAATGCTAGCTGCACTCTGAACCTGAATAGCCAAATTTTCAATGAAAGAAACCACCTTGCATCTCCGCAAATAAACATATGCAAGCTCCAGCTAAGACAAAAGGAGTAATGCAAGCACACCATCCAAAAAATCGTAACTGTGTCACTCCTTTGACACTGTTCCGTCGAAGAATCTCATTCCACATTAATCCAGCCAAACTGCCGACAAACAGAATATTTGCGCCAATATTACTTCCAATAACCAAACCATACAATGCAGCATGCCTAAGAGATTCTGCTGCTTCTGTGTTTCCGTCTAGGTGCTGTAAAACGCCATCCAAGTATCGTTCGTGATTGATCGCTTCGGCAAACAGAATCGACATTGGTAAATTATTCAACACATTGCACGCTAAAGCCGAAATCACAGCGATGGAGAAAATGGTGGTAACCGCAGATGTTGAGACTGCAGCTAAACCGGTCGCCAACAGGGCTGTCCAATTCAGTGACGTTAACGTTTCCACGAAAATGAACATCCCCAGCGTAAATGGTATAAGCCCCCAAGGAAGCCGAATGAGAATAGTTGTTGTTCGTGGCAATCGTCGTGCGAGCAAATTTGTGGCGTCTGTCGCTCTTGTGGACTGTCGTTGCACTTCAGTGGAAGAATCAGCAGGAAGAATGGCTGTACTGCCAATTTGGTCTTGGATGTGCCTAGTATGAATGCCGTCTTCTTTTCCCAGTGTAAATTGCTGTGGCATAAATTCCGACTGCTCATTGGAATTCAAAATCGACAGTTCAATCGTTGACGCATTGTTCGAAGGTTGGCGTTTGAAAATATCAAACGCAATTTCCTTCAAAAGGGTGACGCCAGCAAAGGGTAATGCGATAATCCACACACTCACATCCATGAATAACGGAAAAACCATCAATAAAACAAGTGTGGTAATAAGCATCAAACTTCCAAACCAAGCACCGAACAAATCAGGTATTATCGCATCCGACTCAGCAACCGTTGGTATCACGGCGATAATTTTTGGCACTCTCTTCCAAAACACGACGCATAGCGCTATGAATGCAACCACAATCGACACGACTGTGGGGAGGCCCATAACTTTTGTATATTCAAGCACGTTGATGCCTGTCGCCTGGGCCACAATCACGTTCGTCGGGTTGCCCACGTAAAGAGCCATACTTGCAACGTTACAGACACAGAAGCTCGCCATTAAGAACGGCACGGCATCGACGCTTGCGGTCTGAGCAAAGTGCAGCAAGATCGGCGTGACTGTCAGCACCACCACGTCATTCGATGCGACGATTGTCAGCGCAGCTGACAGGAAAAAGAAACTAGCAAATAGCCACCGCGCGTCGGCGTTGCCGTCAATGCTACTGCGACGTACGACAGTCAGCGCCACAATCTTGAACAGACCGGCCTCGTCAATACTGATGCACAGTATTGCGAGCGAAAATATCAGCACGAGCACCGAGTACGGCACAATGCCTCCTCCATCGGAGGTTTCGCGTCCAGCGATGCCGTTGCGAATGTCTGATGGGGACACGACCGTGGCTGCGAGCAACACAGCCACAGCGATCGGTGGGGCTGACGCAAGGTTCAGCACTAGCTTGAATGACCTAGTGACGCGGATGGCGACGGGATGAATGCAGGCCGCCACGACGGCTCCGAAAACCGCCAGCGCAACCCAGGCGCGGACTGTGGGGATAGCGTCAGACATGGCAGTTCCTTTTCAGACGCAAGCACAACCGGGTTTTTTTCTCGTTTCACGTGTTCGCGTGATCAACACGTGCATTCAACAACACAACCCGCATCAGAAACCAGAACTGAAAATTGAAAATAAGTCATTACAGCACTGTTCCTTAGCGCCGCTCTCTCAATTTCACGTCAATCATGATCCCAGTCAATCCAAGCAGAAGCACGAACAACAATATTGTAATCAAAAGATCTTGACCGTAATTGTTTACATTAAATCCAAATTTTTGCAGTATCAGTGATGCTGGAAGCTGGAATACCAAATGAATATGCAAACACCAACAGTTTCCTACGTTCACAGAAGATCCGCTAAAAGTGTCTTGAATTTGCAAGTTCCCCAAATCATTCACTGCCATCCCTTCATAAGGGTACCGGAAGAAAGACAGATATTGAATCCAACTCAATGCTGGGGGTATTGAATCTAATGTGCCTGTTAAGTGGATACCTAAAGAAGTTTACCATACTCTGGCTGATGATCAATCCGGCGAAAAGCATTTTAAACAAAATTAAAATGGAGCCAATAAGTGTGGCTGTGCCGACGTCGGTGATTGCAACGGCCAGACACATGCAAGTCAGCCCCATATTCGCCGAAAATAGTAGTAACAAAACCAGATATTTTGGAAAATGCGCGCCGGAAGAATCATACCCGGCCATGAAGAATGCAATGGTCCCACTTATAAAAGCAGGAAATACACGCAACGGAAGAATATCGCACAATATCTTAACATTTTTCTCATTGAAAACCAGTTTTGAACGAGACAAGAATACCTTCGATAAGTAATAAGGCATCGGTCCATACATGCGGTTACTTCGCTCCCTCAAAAAAAGGCCTCTTTCAGACGCCATCGAACCAATAGCAGATAAAGACGAGAATCCAATAAGAGATAAAATAAAAAAGAGAGATCCCAGTCGGTTTTGAAGACCGGAAAATGAATCATCGGAATGATAATACACCCCACCAACAAAAATACCCAAAACTACTGCCAGGCATGTGTGGGCAAGGAGAAGGCTCGGAGTCCTGACCAAATGGGTGAAGGCGCGACCCACTAACTCAGATACCTGGGTCAGGAAACCAACACGGTACTGTGCCTTGCTAGTCATTCTTTGATTCAAATAAGTAGCTGGTGCTGTTTCGGTATCGACTTCATTCTCTCTAAAAATGTTTCTACGTTTTCGCAGTCCCATTGCTGACGATCCCAGGTTCATCAAAAATGCACTCGACGACTGAGATGGCTGATCGTCATTGCGGGCAACTTGCACAGCCAAATCAAGCAAATGGTCGGCAATATTATATCCATCTGGGCAGGGCGACCCTTGCTCTTTCAGTGTTGCCGCGCAATCCACACCACGACCCGAGTACAGAACTGAGCCAGCCGCTAAAACTAAAACGCGATCAAATAGAGCGTAGACATCGGATCGTGGTTGATGCACAGTAAACACTACAGTTTTGTGGTGCATATGAGCAAGCGTATGCAACGCGTCAATAACCGCGTGCGCGTTAAAAGCGTCTAATCCACTTGTTGGCTCATCTAGATACAAAATTCCAGGACTTGTTACGAGTTCGACACCAATTGACACTCTGCGCCGTTCACCCCCTGAAATTCCCTTCCCGGGAACCCCGAATCCTCCAATACGCGAATTTGCAACGTGCGTTAACCCCAAAGTGGAAATAACCTGGTCAACGCGTTCTGATTTTTCTTTTTTTGACATTGCCTCTGGAAGTCGGAGGTTGGCACTGAATAGAAGGGTTTCGCGAACAGTCAACGAAGGCAGAAGAAGATCGTCTTGATCAACATAAGCAATCATTCGAACGGCAGAACTATCTGCGCTAACGCCGTCATATGATATTTTGCCGGATATGAAGCCTTGTTTTGCTTTTCCGGCCAGTATATCCAGCAAAGTCGACTTTCCCGCACCTGATGGACCGAGTATTGCTGTTACGCTTCCAGCTGTCGCTTTAGAAGTCACTCCAGAGAGAATAACTTGTCCTGAAGGGAGGGTGTATGACACATCCGAGAAATTGATATCAACACCTTTCGACGGAGGCGGGATGGGTTGTTTTCGCGCTTTCATTTGGTAAATTAACGACCAAATGAAGCCTGCGTTTGGTAAGCTAAGTAGTGAGCATCGATCTTATGACTTCATTCAGTGCATACCAGCAGACGTGATAACAGCAAAACAACACGCGAGAACGATACCAAAAATTCCAGCGGCAGACAGTTTGTTGCTGTCGATACTCTGTAGATATGGATTTTGAGAAGCATACGCACATTCTCCAAAATCGCAAGTTACTAAGTTGAAGCCAGTAGGGAACAATTCTGATAAGAAATCAACTATCCAACCAATCAGAAGTGATCTAATTCACGAAAAATTTACATTCAAGATTGCAATTGGTTCCATCTTGATCGCAAGAGAAAACTGCTTTGCCACTTGCGCTCTCTATACTCTTCTGAATGTTGAAAACGACTCCTGGTCCACCACAAAATCTGGAGTCACCAGCACATTGGCAAGACCCCGAATTACACGTTTGAGTATACTTTCCATTATCGATAGATTGAGAGCAATCCGACATCTCGCAAATGAATTGTTCGACGTTGTCATACCTTTCAAGTTTTTAGCAAGAAAACGAACATTCCCGTTACCAAAGTGATCCGAAACAATTCGTGGCATTCCTATCCAGAATTATGGTAGAGTTCAGAGGATATATCGCTTTCAAAAGGGGAGCTATCAAATCCGATTAGTTAATATGTTTAAAACGTACAACTCACAGTCAAGAACGCAAACCGCATTTTGCTCTTTAAAAATTACGGGAGACTTGTTACATATCTGATTCACGGTTATAGAAATTCCAGATGAAGTTTGCTGTGGACAAACGCTATCGCTCTGGCAGACTTATGTGGGCAGTGGTTGGATTGTCAAGATTTGCAAATAATGCAAGTGCGTTTTACCTCCACATATTGGACCACTGAATCCGGCGTCGCATTTACACACAGATTGGTTTAGCGGCAAAAGAGATCTCTGGTTGTTGGAGAGAAGCACTGAGTTGCACACTGGGACACGTTATGAGTTCAGCATCAATAAATGAAATGTCCAGTTGTATCATACGTGGGGTCAAACAATCTTTCCCTCCATAACCAGCAATGCAAGAACAGGAGTTTGTCGTAGATGAACAGTTTCCGTAGTTTTGACAACCCTGGGATGCATGATGAGTGGTTTCGCGCGAAGCAATTAAAATCACCGAAGTATTGCAGTCAAAGCACGAAGATGAAACAGCGGAGGTGGCTGCAGCTGTAGCTAAGGTGACTGAAGTCGCGGAAGCGACCACGCCCGAGCTCGCAATGTTGTCTGCAACAGCGGTGGCAACATCGGTGGCGGTAGACGCTGAGCTTTGTGCAGCCGCCAGCGGCAGCACAAAGGCGCTCAACATCAAGTGGGCAAACATCTGTTTTCTTTGATTTGTTCTCCTTCGTCCCTTTTTAGCACAACTGTCGTTCGCGGTTTCGAGGCACCAAACTGCGGGTTTGGGACGTGTGGCTGTTGTTTGTTAGCGGGGTACGGCCATGTTGGCCAATGGATGGCAAAAGCACGGCGTTTGCGAACAGAAATAGCCAAAGGGGATGAACAGAAGAGGAAACACTATTTATTTAAAAGGCTTGCAACGCAGAGAGCAGTTGTAAACCAACTAATGAAAAGAAAGGTGAGAAATCAAACAGAAAGAACAGACATAGAGAGAAGGAAGGGTTGTAGAGTGCTCTCAATCTGGGAAAGAAGAACTTAAGAATCAGCATGTCGGCACCAAGAGGAGCCTCGTCTGATTGTTGAGCTTGATAATTGATTGTTCATCACAGAGCCGGGGGAGTGTTCTGTTGGGGTTGGGAGACCCTTACCATTTTGAGACAAGTAAAAAAAGGAGAATTGAAAACATATTGCACTTCAAAAGGACAAAAATTTTCTCATCACAGCACTGAACCAAACACCTTATTATAGCGGGCAATGCTTGGTCCGTATTCTTCGTATTGCGCTTTTGTGTGGCAATAGCTGTAGAAATCAGCCTGCAAGAAATTAAGTTGGAGAAGGAGAGTAGTACGACTCACTGTGTCAGCAAGTAGGCTGCCACCAAACCAGACAGCGTATCTTTGCCTCTTGTGTTGCACAACATTGACTTCAATCTCCCTCTGGACAACGTTTTGTCCTAACGCAGTGTGAGCAGAGTTTGCACTAAGTTCAAGGCGAGCAGATGTAAGTTTCGAAATATCACGTTCGAGTCGTCTATTAAAGTCTTTGAACATCGTCGATCCTCCTGAAAGAACAATATTTTTGTACAATCCACGCCGAGTGTCGATTGGGCAACTTTGGATAACTTGGTCCACGACTTCCGGGAGTGGAGTGAGGAAATCTGAGCTTGCGATTTCTGGATTGAAGAATATTTCCGGGCCCAAGAATCGCTCAAAACCAACATCCACAGTGTAAGGCTGCCCGAAATAGCGGTTGATGTGCGGGCTATATAACAAAGAAAACTCGAACCTTTTTGGTGACCGAATGCAAAAATTCGCACTTCTTGAACCACTTCAGCGGTTCCGCATCATACTTCGCAAACTCTTTATCAATTCGCGGACACACATAAGAATACATTTCCTTGATCCGCTTCGCAACTTCCATACTCTCTTCTGGTGGAATGCTGTTTTCTCGCTCACGGAGTAACTGCTGAACAAAGTATGTGATGTCTCTCCCAGCAATAGGGATGTGCTTTATCGAAGATCCGATGACATATCCTTCCGCCTGTTTTTTTATTTGCGAAGAAGTGTGCGTCTGAAACACTTACAACGGGAATTACGTGAGTCACACCGTCGCCAGAGTCTATTACAGTTCCTGTCAAAGTTTGCTCCCGCTTGCTGGTCCAGGATGCCGCAAGCGCCAACACAGCCTGCACCCCAATATAAAGACCTTTTATACCAAAAGACTCAAAGAAAATTTCGGCAGTATATTCGCGGTTTTCAGGTGCATTAAGAGGCGGTTCAGTCTGGAATAGAATTAGATGTAAGTAATATAGAGGAAAAAAGAACGCACAAGAAGGAAGTAATGATCCTCGGGTTCGCAACGCAAGTACTGGTAAATGCATGCTTGATGGAACTTCTCCATATGATCCCAGTTTTCGACCTGGCCGTGACGCACTGGATAGTTCGCTGCATGAGAGTGCGCATTTGCGGCCGCCTCGTCGCCAATGAAAAAGTCGAGGTCCTCGATACCGCGTTTTGAAGCAATATTGGAAGAAGCTTGCTTGCTTGCGGCACCTCCTGCACCGCTTATACCGCCTCCTGTCGAGGCTGCGGACGAGCCTGGTCCTTCGCGTGTCGCAATCACTGTGGGAATGATGAACTGAGGATCGTTGTTGCCGGCGTATCCCATCTTCGTGTATCTGCGTTAGATGGCAAGTTTGTAATAAGCAGGTAGACATGTTGGCATGCGGGATCGTGGACTGTGCGTACCCCGTGCCATTGTCGATGACGACCGCCTTCGTGTTCATTTTTTGAGGCTGTTTCTGCGCTCGCAACTCTAATTTACCGGCAGAATTCCAGTTTCGCATCAGCACAACCCTCCTGACAGCGGTTCCAAGAATTCCGAACCATCACTTGCTTTATTTGGACAGACTTCATTCCACCAGCAACGCGACACCGTCATTCGTTGCCGCAAAAGCAAAGGGAAGAAATTCCAAAAGAACACTCAGGCAGTAGAGCTCTTACGAAGAGATGAGAGTCTCTTACGTGTTTCTGCTCTCTTCTCCTTCCTCTCCTTGACTCTCTGTGCCAGAAGCTTAGCGTAATCAGCAGCTTGTTCGCGGGCAGTCTCAGCAGCTTTCTTCTTCAACGCAAAGCGAGCACGTCTGCGCTGGAGGGTGATAGGAGTCACCAAGCGTTGAATCTTTGGTGCCTTCGTGTAAGGCTTCTTGCCTTCCTTCTTCGGTTGAACTTCGCGACGAATTACGTACTTGCGAACATCGTCTTCCTTGCTGAGAGAAAAGAGCTTTCTGATCTTCGAAGCACGCTTTGGTCCCAAACGCTTCGGAACGCTTGCATCAGTGAGGCCCGGAATGTCATTCTCCCCCTGCTTCACGAGAACTAGTGAAAGGGCTGCAATGTCCGAAGCGACGATACATCCGCGAACCGTCTTCCTTTTGCGCTCACCCGTACGGCGTATACGGTAGCAAGAGTGACCTTTTGACAGGAGCAACGAAGCACGGCCAGGGCGTAGCACACCTTGCTTCATTGGGAATCCCTGCTTGTCATTCCCACCAGTGATTCTGAACACGTATCCCTTGAATTCATCACCCAGACCGTCTGCTTTGACTTCTTGGGCCATGCGTTTGTCGTAGAAGATTCGGCTAAGGTGAAAATTAACGCGATATTGACTGAGAACAGTCCTGCTTACTATTTCTTCTCGTCGTCAATGTCAATCATCTTTTGGGTACCCATAGCTGGGTTGGCGATGTTCAACTGGAAAACCAATGAGAAACAATCCGATCGATTAAATAAGATGTCCGAGGCAGCTTAAGATGTCATCCAATCCCATCATCATGTCCCCGGCCATCGCGAAGTTGATCGCTCGACACAAAATCTTCCAAAAACACAGACGAGCGGCTCCAGCAATGCCAATGAAGGATCGGTGATAAAATGGAGGAGGTCATTCTCACCTTCATCGTTGGGGATTTGGAGAAACAAAAGGCCCAAAAAATGTCACACCCAACGAAAACTTCAATGCATCACATAAAGCATCTGTCAGTCAGATCATCGGTATTTTGATCGAGCAATGAATCATTTACGTATGACAGCCAAAAAACGAAAACGAAAAAGAAACAGGGAAAATAGGAAAGATCAGAAATTCTGGCCAGGGCCTCAGATTAAAAACTCCAGTGGATTATTGGGTCCAGAGTTCTTGATTTCGCCTTCACCGTAAATTATGAGACTACTATGAAGGTTTTAACTACATCGTGCATCGCTGACGGCGAGAAATTGTCAGTTCAGCTGGTGGCTCGGTCAGGCAAATTCTATCGACAGCAAACGCGCACGGATTCCGCAGTGCGGGTTATGGAAGTATGCGCGAAGTTGAGAATGAAATGCAAACTGTGCGCATACCCGCCACCAGCATTTGGCACGAAGCCCATTCCCCACTCGTTGACCGTCTGATGGACCTTGCTCTCGACACAGACACGAATGCGGATAACGTGGTTTGGGAGCCTCGGATGCCTTCATTTGATGCCGACGAAGAAGCCGCGCCACCACCATCAAGCGACCGCCGCATCCTCACAACGATCCTTCAATTCCTCATAGCGCAGTTTGACGTTGGCGACTCACCGACTCTGGAAAGCCCGGCCAAAGCCGCGGTTCCTCGACGCCAGAAACCTCACCCTATATCAAAAAAGCTGTCCCCCCAGAAGGTGCGATGTAGTGCGCCAAGCTATACACAAACCCAGATCTCAAATTCGTCGCGTCTTCATGCCGCCAACACATATCTCTCTGCTGTGAACTACTCTGCGTATTTGGACTCTGTCGCCAACGAAGACCCAACTTTTGCTGTTATGCGAGCGCGTGAAATTCGACTTCTGTCTTTGATATCCTTGTCTGCACTCTGCAAGCAAATGGACTCGTGAGTGTAAGTTCTTACAGTTTATCTGACTAATTAGTACATTAGAGAAAAACTCCAAGCTTTTCTCCGAGTCAAAGCGACTATGCAAGCAACGGATTGGAAAGAGTCGGCTATTGTGATCGAAGCACTTGTAGAATGTGTGCTATCGCTAATCGATGTCCATGACGGTAATCGCTTGCATTCGCGGCCAGATGACGTTATGTTTCACATTGCTTGGCGAACACGTATGATTTGGGAAGATGTTCTTGCCTGGATTGATCGTGGAGCGGAAAAAATTGGACTATGTGGTTCAATTTTATGCGAACTCGTTTTAAAGATCTTTTTGAAGGGTCTGGGAAGATTTAAGACTTCTTCGACAATTCAATGCAAGGTGAATTGGCACCAGAGCAACTGAAATTCATAGTATTTTAAACCAGATCCTTGTTGCGATGTATATGGATATTGCTTCTTTACTTTCCAGGACATTATCATCTTTACCGCTTGTCTTGTCTCCATCGGTGTCAAAGCTGAAGAATGTCCGTATCATGGCACATCCACTTTCTCTGCTGAAGCAAATTGTTAATCCCGTGATAAAGCTTGTTATTTGGGATCCTGGTTTGCAAGAATTTGGTTGCAAGGCTTTTGATGCTTTGTCCGAAAGTATTCAATGTAAATTGGCCGGAATTCAGAAAGAACATCGAAGAATTCAGCACGCAAAGACTCAGACCAAGACTTCAACAATAGCGCCTTTATTTGCTGTTTCTGATGCTATTTCAGCTGTTCTTCATTGTTGCAAATTTTTGACCATTGTAAGTGGTTGGCTTCATCAACCGAGGCCGTCACATTTTACCAAGAGAGAAGAAACAATAATCGAATCTGAAGCATTGTGTTCCATTCGATTAGATCGTCATCACGGAATGATGTTGGTGCAATGGGTCCTTGGTGCGAGGATGCATGCAGTGAAACTTGTTCAGCTTCTGTTGATCCCACTCTTGGAGCAATTATGTGCTGTTGGCGGAAAACAAAACTGGTGGGAGTGCTCCAATGTGATAACTGGCGTGTATAATGGACGCTTGGCAAAAGAAAAGTCATTAACGAAACAGAAAGGTTTGAAATCCATTGCTATCAGCTGTATGTAACAACCTTAGATTTTACGAAGTCCGAAAACTCTGTTCATTTTATCACCAAATGGTTGATACTATCCGCGTCTGGAAATATAGATTCTTCGAAAAGCTATGAATCAACAGAAGGTCTAAGGAATGGCTTCTTGAAAAAATTCCCGCAATTTCAAGCAATGCTGAATTTTCGTCTTTTTTCAATTCAAATGCTCGGCATTTTAACCAATGAGAGTCACGAGGTGAGCATGAATAATTTTTCTTCAATTTTTGATGGATGAATTTCAGATATCTATGTGTCTATTTTCGCTGTTCAGTGATCCTTCTGAGCATGTTCGAAAAGCTTCTGCAAAAGCGCTCGCGATTCGATCGCTCAACAACTCTGCTGTGTCTAGAAGCAGTTCTTGTACGGCGTCCACAATAAATGCAGTGCATCATCGCGAAGATGGCTCATGTGTTTTTACCGACCCGTTTGATGCGATGGGAATAGCGCAGTGGTTTCGCCAATATGGGGAAGAAGGATCGACAAACATGTCGAGAAGAAGCAAGAAATGGGTTGAACTACCGCTAGCATTGAAAGCACCGTATAAGCATTTGCTTGCTTGCCTTGATCAATGTGTCGATTGGAATGAAGTGTAAGTCGGTTGTCCAAAACTATAGCTCAAACGTCCATCTCTCAGTGAAGGGTGCTGGCGCGGGACGTCAGATGAACGATCAACATTCGGCTTCTGGGCATATTACATTACTGAACACCTATTTTTGATTTGCCCCGTATTGGCCAATTCATTGATATATGACCAAGATGAAGCACGAATGTATCTACCTTACCAATCGCATCCGAGGCAAAAAGTAATCACAAAAGTTGTGACCGAGCTTGAGGCCCGAACAGGAAGTGAGAGACAACTATCTCGAATAAGTGCAGATAAATCCAGAGTAGCTCGCCAATTAGTTGCCTATGTTGCTTTGGGTATTCTTGAAGGCTCGAAAATTCAAGGCAAATATCCACTCTGTGAACCTCGCGTACTTCGGAGTCTAGCCCCACTGTTGTACACTCTACGTCGCGACGGAACTGTTCTCATCCGCTGCCTCGTCCTTGAGTCTCTTGCACGCACTCTCAATGTTGCGGATATTGTCAATCGAGTGAATGAGTCAGCTGGAGTCGCGAATCCAACTGATATTGTGGGAGAGCTGCTAACACCGACTTTACCGGGAAAACCTAGCTCTGATGATTTGGAGTCTCTTCGGTTGATATACCGTCTGGTGCGAGGAATTCAACCGTTCAGAATCTACGACGATGACTTGGATTTTATTTCCGACGATGAGTTCGACCATATTGAAAAACACGGAAAAATAGAAACTCTTCGAACTGCACTGATGAATTACGGTGAAATCGTGCATTTGCGTGCTTTATACAATTTCGATGCGAGCAAATTCAATGGAGCGAGCCTCGGGAGCAGTTTGGGAAAAGATTACGCCAAAATACCTCAGGGGCTTCCATTATTTGAATGGGAAACCATGAAAAAATCATCATATGCTCGCAAAAGTGATTCTTCGGGGTTTCCAAAAGATTTCCACATAGAGGAAAAAGAAGTCTCACAGCAGGGGACTGCTGGTTTATGGCATATTCCAACTTCCATGACCGACGACAGAAGTAAGAATGATGTGCATAAAGCCAATGGAAAAGTGAACCAAATGTCGGATGTGGGTTTAAGCATGAAGTTAGATGACAGAAAAGCGGAAACCACCAGAAACCCGAAAGGCGGTGTCCGATTTGACATTGAAAAAGAAGAGGAAGAAGTTTTCGAAGAATTCAAGCAAAACCTTACGTTGGATTCGCAAAAAATCTTCAGCAACCATTTTCAACCATACCAGCCATCCGTCGTGGGGCAAACAAGATTTTATTCATCAAATCTGGTTCCCGAAAACAGCAAGCGTGTGGTTGATGATTTCCAAGCAGAAGGTGCAAGTATCGTGTTCAAACCAGCGGAACGATATTTCGAAGACGCCCTTGCGCAAGAAAAAATTTCAACTTCAAACACTCAACCATTTCGTTCGATGTTGAAGACTGATTTGACGAAAGATTTCCTTATTGAAATTGATGACGACAATTCTAAGTTTTCAAGGGTCGTGGAGATTGATCAGCGATCCAAAAACCGTGTTGATATTCCAGAAGCTCTGCTGTCCGAAAAGGAAACAGATTGTATTTACATTCGTCCTCGTACCCCTGGCTCACCTGATAGATTGAACGAGGAATACGGCTTAAAGGGCGCAGAATCTATTCCTACAGCCCACAATAATGAAATTCGGGAAATTCGGAGTCCGAGGATTGTAATAAGTCGCTCTGCATCAAATGAAGTTGTTGATACCATTTATGCAAGCCCTCCTGGTGTCGAAAACGGTGGGTCTTCGTTCTGGCTATTATGTATTCACTTGAAGTGTGTAGTCACTCAGAAATCCTGCGAGTTACCCAATTGTTCAGCCGGTAACCAAAAGACTTCTTGCGAATTGATTCCTAGACAAAAAGAATGCGCTGAAAGCCGGAATAGCCTTTCATTTGACGGGTCCTTCGCCAAAGAATTGCAATCTCCTTTGAAAACAGAATCAGCCAGTCGCAGTGCTCCAAAACTTCAATCTGATTCGAACAATCGAAATAATGTTAATACTACAATGGATTTGCAGTCCCTTGGAGTGATGCCATTAAGCTCGTTTCGGAAATCTGTATCGACGGGCACCGTCAACGCAAAAGCGGGAAACTTATCTCCTGCTACACTAGCGCTTACAGCCCAAGAAAAATCTTCGAAGAAGGCAGTGTCTCTCAATTCGGATTCCAGTTTGCCTCAAAGTTCTGTTGCACGAGACAGCGCCATTCAAAAAACATGGCTCTTGAGGCGTCAAGACTATGCGACTTCACCGTCACAAACTCCCGCTGCACTAAACTCACCTTCGATGCGTGTGAATGCTCGCGGCCAAGTACAAGTTAATTTTGGTCTTTCCAACAAAACGCAGCCGTTTGCGAATTCTTCCGAATCAAAATTGGATTTTGACGAACTTGAAACAAGAAAATATAACGATGATACCCGAGTCTCTCAACAGATTGATCTTGATGCGTTTTTAGCTGGAAATTGCCTTCGCTTTTCTGGAAACAGAATTGCTGAACCAAATGTTGAAGATATCAGTGAACACGACTACTCTGTGTTGCCTGAATTCGACCTCGAAGTCGATCATTCTCAAAATCAGTTGGCCTCGGGAACACCAAAAAATTCTGGTGACAGGCTTCTTGCAAAGCAATTGCCATCTGAAACAAATAACAATGCAACTTTTGAAGAGGACATAAGCTTTGAAAGGATTGTTAAAGAGCCAAGTAGTATTGCGAAAACTCCAGGAAGCCCTATAAGTTTCAGTTGGACAAATTCACTAGAGCAACCTTCCGTTGTGCACAGAAAAAATGATCAAACCATGGAAAATTGTCTCTACGAGGACGAGGACGAACAATTTGGGGGAAAAGATGGTTGGATATTTCACTTTCAGAAACTCTTATATCTATTTTTATTATTCAGAGGCAAAGTTCCAACAACCTTCGGCAGTATTGTCGTTTTTCAAAAATATTCACTCAAGTTCAAATCTTAGTGGCAATGTGTCGAATTCCATTGTTCGGCCTCGAACACAAGCTGCGTTAGAATTGGTTTTGCGGCACCTAGTATTTTGCAAGGACATGAAAAGAGGAGACAAATCCGATTTAATCGATTACTACGAGTTATTTTCTGATGGTTTAGCATACGGAAGTCTTCAAAATTTAGCTGCATTTCCCGCTGCAGAAAATACAGCTGCTCAACAGTCATGGACTGATGATAGTGAAGATGAACCTCCTCTCAACGAACCACTTCATCCGGCCCTTAAGAGAGTCTTTCAGCTGGATATGTCACTTATGGTTGACATGTGTTGTAGTATGCGCCTCGGAAAAACCGCCTCAGAGTCCGTGACAGAAACCGGTCTCAGTGCGCCAAAGAGGCTCAGAAAATGGTACAGGAGAACAGCTTTTGTCAATGGGTTGAATCTATTATTCTCATTTATAGGATTGCAGGACTTGCTGAATTGCATCGCTTTCTATTGCCGGCTTCACGAGCAGTACTCCATCTCGAAGCACAGTTGTCTTCCCAACTTTCTCTCGCACAAGCAATGGTGGTAGTTAGAGACCAAATCTCACTATTGCGGATGACGAAGGGCATTGTTGGTTGCGACGGGTCTGTTACGTTTCTGGAATGGGCTGCAGCGTGTTGCAAACCAAATTGACAAAATAACTGCCTTCATCCCTTCGAGTTGCAATGACAATCGATCTTTGTAAGCAGGCTGACCTCCCGAATGCTGCTGACAGCTGTATCCTCAGCGAAGCCCCGGTACGACCAATCGACTTATTGGGGAAGGCTGCGGCATTTCAGTGAAATCACCGACCCGCGGTTCGAAGCCCTTTAACCGTTCTGTTCTCACCTATCCATTTTCAGAAACCTCTTTGCGACAGATTCGCAGCTACAACGGGCGAAGAATCTTCTGGCGGATTACAAGGCATATTTCTTGAGAAGTCGCAATGTTTGTTTTTTACCTAGCTACAGGCGGAACGAATCCCTGCTGATTTTGATCCGGAGCTGTTGTGGAAAGCCAAAAAATGTAAGCCTTATGATCGTTGCCATTAGGCGAAGTTGACTTTGATAGTGGTCGATTCCACGTTTCATTCGGATACCGGCGAGAAGATTCTCCTTCCCTTTCGCATGGCCTGCTTTGTTCCGACAAACGCTCTTATTGTTGCAGGAATGCTGATGCCTAATCCATCGGTTGGTTTTCAACTTCTTTGTTGTTGGGTTTTCGCAATTTTTTTTTCCTGGCCTGAACGGCTTTACCCTCAGATAGCATCAATTGTCTTCTGGCAGTGGGCAAATCAAAGCGTGAATGTGGCATTTAATTACTGCAACGCAAATAAGACAACCGAGATGAACATGTCGGAAACTGTGTGTAAGGAGTTCATCAGCACGGCTGAAGTGGCATGACTGAAAACTGTCTCGAACAGTCGCGTATGGCACGGCCGTTGCATCTTCGTGTACGATTGCTGTTGGGCTGAGCGAGTACGTCAAGAGAACGAAGCGATTTGCGCCCAACACTTTGAAGGCGCTTAGTCGCGGGGTTCCGTTTTTGGCGGTCGCGGCAGCGGGAACTTTGAATGTATTTTTGATGCGGAGGAAGGAATTGGTGGACGGCATAGCAGTCATGGATGACAGCGGTGAGGTCGTTGGAAAAAGCCAGAGGGCCGGGTGGTCGGCGGTTTCTCAGGTTCGGTGGTGTTTATTTTTTTTAAACCTTATTTTTGAAAATGTGTTTGTATATTTTACGAATTCCAGGTTGCAGTTTCGCGTGTTGCTACGTCGTTCCCGGTGCTTGTTCTCCCACCACTGATTATGTCACAGCTTGAGAGGACAAGGTTTTTGATTTCGCGTCCGCGATTGCATGCCCCCGCAAGCTTGTTGACAATATGCGGGTCGCTGATGGCTGCCCTCCCATGCGCCATTGCGATTTTCCCACAAATTGCTGGGGTTAATGTCGAAAAATTGGAGCCTAGGTTCCACAATCTAAAAAGATCTGATGGGGGAAGAATACAAACTGTGTACTTCAATAGGGGGTTGTAGGACTTGAATAAATCCGTTGACAGTTTCGAAAGGTGGCCACATGAAAATGGATTTTCGACTTACGCATACCATTCTGACTTTATTGGAATATTCATAAATTAATCGCTTTCTTTCCACTCGTCTCTTAAGATCTCCATCAACCGTTTATCGTCCGTAGAGGCATCAGGTTCGTCCGTACTCGGAAGTTCGGGCTTTGAGTCTTTGCCGCTCCAATCGGAATCTTTCATCTGGCTTTGAGTCTGCTGGAGAGACTTGTCCAGTTGAAGTTTAGTAGTGGCAAGCTTCAGAATATGCTCTTCCACTGATTTGGAAACTACGAGCTTCAAAACAGTAACTTCTCGCGTTTGGCCGACCCGATGTGCACGATCTTCAGCTTGGGCATCATTATGAGGATTAAAATCCTGGGTTGGAAGTCAGCATTGCCATCCAATAATGAAAACTGCCCACCATATCGTGAAGAATAACAACATTAGCGCATGTTAAATTCAATCCCAACCCTCCGGCTTTGGTGGACAAAAGAAAAACTCCGATCGAGGAATCATCGTTGAACTCATCAATAAGCGGTTGCCTTGTTATCTTTAGAACAAAAAGCAACACAGCAGTTAAGACATACCTTTCGGTGACATTGGTGGAACCATCCAATCGCAAGAACTTGATGTCGAGTGTTTCCAGAACAGTTTCCAAAACTGGAAAAGGTAAATGCGTGAGGGAACGCAAAAAAATAGATCCAATATACCGTCAAGCATGATGACAAATTGGGAAAAAATCAGCACACGATCGCCCTTGAACTATGTCATTTACGGAACAATTAAGTGTAGGCTGATACCTTTGCAATCAAGTCAGGCAAAATGTTTTTAAGCGTTTCCACTTTTCCTGAGTCCATCCATTCATCGTTAGTCAGTGCATGTTTTCGGATGGATTTGAATTTTTTGCACAAGTTGTGCAGTTGGAAATCGGACAAATACGACATGTCCTCCAGAATGCAATCCATACTGGCATCCACGTACTGATCCTCCTACAAGCAACGGGTTGGAATAAAAAGAACAAACGAAAAATACCTTCATAATTTCCCGCGCCATCGTCTTTATCTTCAGATCGTCATAAATCCTTCGAAAAAGCAAAGGATGATTCGCTGCCTTCCGCAATTGCATAAGCACATTTGAACCGTCAAAAGCCGGGTTATTCGTGGGTTTTACTGCCTTCTTTTGCTTTTTGGACGCTGGAGCAATCGAATCCGACTTTTCAGCGGAAAATTCATCTTGATGAAGTTTCGCAAACATGCTTTTTTTGCATTCGGCGACAATGCTCTTTAATGATACCATTTGAGCTCATAAATCTCATTGAATATGATGTCATACCTTGTATAATGCTTGCTGGTTCGCAGTCATACCACATAGAACAGTCTTTTTCACTTTCCCTGGAAGCTCAGTCAAAACATCCGCCTTTTTGCGACGCAAAACGAAAGGAGTCATCATCTGTTTGGCGCGGGTGATCCTTTGCTTGTTCAATAAGGCCTCTTCAGAAGAACTGGTGTTCTTCAAACTAAATATTTGCCGGAGCGCGTCTTCGTCGTTGGCGAAAATTCGAGGCATGATAAAAGTCAGTAATGACAACAGTTCCATCAGATTGTTTTGCAGAGGTGTTCCTGTCGAAATTCTTATTTCGGCCAAAATGGAACTTTGGATTTCACATACCTGTCAATAGTAATCGAAATGGTGCAGCGATTTGGTTCAAGTTCTGGTATCTTGAGCTTTGCATGTTTTTCACCATATGCCCTTCATCCAAAACCAAACTTCGTGGCTTCAATCGTCTTAAAAATTTTCGATCATCCGCAGACCCTGATGCCAGATTGTACGTGGTCACAACAACATCAAATTCCGGCAAGTTTCCATCAGCTAGATCTTGCCGAATAGTTTCACGGTCCGCTTGCGACCCATAATACGATAACACCATCAAAGACGGAGACCAGTTCTGGAATTCTCGCAACCAATTTTCCAATGTAGACGATGGAACTACAATTAAATGTGGAGATCCCGACTCCCCTTGTTCTTTGATATGACTTATAAACGAAATAACTTGCGCGGTCTTCCCAAGACCCATCTTGCAAATCGGCTTAGCGCTGATAAAATAGTATGGATCACGATACCTCGTCCGCTAAAATTCCTCCGAGTTTCTTATGGTATAGTAAATTCAACCAATTCACACCAACAAGTTGATAGGAAGTCAACTTCATCTTATCATTCATGATTCCCGGCTGATTATGAAGAAATTTTGGTGCACCTTCAAATTCGCCATCAAAAAGTAGAGATGCTATGTGTAGGCCACCATCCTCTGAAGACTCCGGCTGAGCAGAGGAGGTCTCAGATTTTTCTGAAAAAGACTCGATTCCGATTGAATTGGATTGTGTTCGTGCAATCCAGGATTTCATGACACTCATAACTTCCCCACCAGTTGTTTCGCATTTCGAAATCAGCCTGTCCACTTGAACATATCCGTGCATTAGTGTTCGATACTTCTCAAGAAGTTTGGAAATTCGCTTTTTCCCGCGCTTGTGAATCTCAAACTTCTCGCGCATGTCAGCCTTTGAAACAAACGGGCGAAATTCTGGAAAATCTTCGTAAAATTCTCACAATAAACAAAACTGTACCTAAAATAGCATCTGCTTGTTCGTCGGTACAAACGAGGGTATCAATGAGTTCTCTTCGATCAGCGTTTGCGAAAAAACCAAACGCCTGATTCTCGATTTCTTCTTCGTTATCAATAGTATCATACTTCCCCCCACTATCGCTACTTTCAGAATCAGTATCAGCATCGGAGACTAGAGATGCTTGCTCGAATTTTAAACTTTTTTCGGTTTCGAATTCACGTTTTCGTTTTATTGTGAGCGGGTCTCGGACATTTGAGGTTGGACTTGACAGGCTCACGTTAATGGGCATACCAATCGTCGACTTTTTAACCAGTTTGCCTTTCTTCTTAGGAAGAGAATCTACTGCAAAATGTTCATTTGCGCAGATCAGACGACAGTTACCACGTAAACTTGGTTCAACAACATTTGAGGCGATTTTTTCGCAAATAATAGAGGATGCAGCATCTACGTTGTTTGCACAATCCTCCAGAGTTTGGACCAACACGTCAAGCGGATGCTCGGGAAAGATTTGCAAAAGTTGAGCAAGTTTGTTATCGCAGCTAACTGAAGCGGCAGAGTCGAACTGCACAGCAGCGAACGGCTGCAGACGGAGCGCCCTACTGTGGGTCCAAACCTGGGCGTCCTGCATAAAGCGAGGATCATAAGGGGGAGACGGCGAGACGCGAAGATCCTTCTCGGCGAGAATGGAGGAGAGCGAGCGGACGGGTGTGATGGCGAGGGGATTGCGCAGCCTGGCAGGCGCGCGAGGCGGTGGCGCCGCGGTAGCCGGGGCGGGAGCGGAGGCGGTGGCGGGAGCGGGGGCCGGCGGCAGCGGCGGCAGCGGCGGCATCGGGGGCGGCGGCGACATGTCCGCGTGCGTGCTGTTCCCTTCGCAGCAGCAGCGGCCGCTTGTGTCCGAGCTCGCTCGGAAAAAAGAACAAGAAAAAGAAAATACAAATAAAAAAAGAAAAAATAAAAAAAAAAAAGAGAGGAAAATGGCCGACCAGCAAGTCCCCAAGACCGAAGTCAACGAGAACGCACTCGTCCCAGACACCGTCACAAAGTACCAGACCGCGGCGGACATTGCCAACAAGGCCCTGGCCAAGGTCATTGCCGCTTGTGTACCGGGTGCTTCGATTCATATCCTTTGCAAAACCGGCGATGCCGCGATCCTCGACGCGTGTAATGCCGTTTACGCAAAAAAGAAGGATGTGACAAAGGGTGGGTTCAATGCCGTCTTTGCCCCTATGCCGCTGATGCAGTCGAAAAAAAAAAAAGGCATCGCATTCCCGACGTGCGTGTCCCCTAACTCGTTCATCACGTGCTTGTCTCCTATCGCCCAAGAGGCCAACTCTTTCGAGCCTCTGAAGGATGGTGATGTTGTAAGGTATTAGCCTCCCGCTGCTTTCATGGCATTAAAAAAAAAAAAAGAATCGAACTCGGTGCCCATATTGATGGCTATGCTGCCATGACCGCTCACACAATTGTAGTCGGTGCTACTAAGGAAAATCCGGTTGTTGGAAAGCGCGCTGATCTTCTGACCGCTGCCCATATTATTTCGGAAGCTGCACTTCGTCTCCTCAGACCCGGCCGTACAAACTACGAAATAACCGACATGATTTCCAAAGTTGCAACGGAATACGGTGTTAAACCCATTCAAGGCATGATGTCTTACCAACTGTTGAGGAACAATGTGAACGAAGGCACTGATCTGAAGCGCATCCTCCTGGCACCGTCCGAAGGTCAAAAAAAAGAAAACAAGTCCGTTGAATTTGAAGAAGGAGATGTGTTCGCCCTCGATATTCTTCTTAGTACCGGTGAAGGTGTGGCAAAGTATAGTGACTCTACTCGCACGTCTGTTTTCAAGAGAACAGAACGGGTGTTCAATCTGAAAACACAGTCCGCTCGCGCAACTTTATCGGAGATAAAGAAGAGTTTCGGTCAATTCCCTTTCGCGATTTCTAACTTTGAGGACGAAACTAAGGCGAAAGTGGGTTTAATTGAAATCGAAAAGCAAAGTCTTGTCACACCCTTCAGAGTTTGCTGCGAAAAGGAAGGAGAAGACACTGTGCACATCGTGTTGACGGTTTTACTTATGCCAAACGGGCCGTTGAAGATCACTGGCGTTCAATGGGATTCAAATCTTGTTAAAAGCGAAGTACAATTGAAAGATGAAGAAATCAAACGTCTCCTTGAGCAACCTGTGAGAAAGACAAATAAGAAGGTCTGTTATTTTGTTTTTGTTTTTATTTTTCATACTTTTGCTTCAGAAATCGGGCAAGTGACATGCTGCTAGGGTTTGCTGATGAATGAAGATGAATCAAAGTTTTTGGTTGAATTTGTTGTGCTTCTGTTGATTGTAAACAGTTCTCGAACAATCCATAACTTCTTTAACAACCATACAAAATTTGATTTTTACCATGTGTATTAGATTACCACAGAGACATCAAGCTTTCCAATGTTGCAGTTGATTGCATTGAGGATCCGCTTGCACTGGAATGTGATGAAGCAGTAGTCATGATCACATGGTTTGTTTTTTCTTACAAGTGGGTCTACAGCTGGATTTGGACTTGATCTTGAGTAAATAGGTTTGAGTTATTGTTGATTGAACAAACTTTGGATTGTTCACTGATAAAGTTAAGCCCTTGCCATTCTTTGTCCATAGACAGATTGGCCGGAGACAAGGGATATTGCATGACCTGGCAGATCAACCCAGCAGTATCCAGCTGTTGATTCCCCAAGTTCTCAGAATTGGGATTGGAATACTTTTTTATTATCTGTGTGTTTACTCTCAAAAACTGCCCACCTTTTATACTTTTTCTCTGAACCTCCATGTCATAGTATGTTTGCCAGATGTGTATCCAGTGGATATCTGCTATCCAGCAAAATTTTTTTCTTGTATCCTCATCCAATCTTGCATCTGGCAAATCCAGCAAAATGCCCAGTAATGCATCCACTGGGTAAATAAAATTGCCAGGTAGATGTGTTTCCTATCCCAGAAGTGCCAGATCCAAAAAAATCTGGCAAATCAATCTGCCAGATGCCAGATCCAAAATACCAGATTTTTTATCCCATATGGCACAGCTGGATTTTGCCAGATTTTGCAAGATAATCCAGCAAGTATCCAGCATCATTTAGGAAATTGATTTCTGTTGTTTTTATCTCACTTATTGCTTCCAAGTCTTCCATGCCAACCTGTCAAAAACATTCTATGTAGAAGCTGATGCATCAGATTTTGCTTTGGGTGCTGTCCTATCACAGCGTGATGACCAGAATCTCCTCCACCCTGTGGCCTTCCACTCACGCAAGTTTTCACCTGAAGAAATCAACTATGAAGTCTATGACAAGGAACTTTTGGCAATTGTCGATGCTTTCCAACAATGGCAACATTACCTCTGTGGTGCTCAACACCAAGTGGTTGTACTGTCTGACCACAAAAACCTTCAGTATTTCATGACCACCCGCTCCCTCAACTGCCGGCAAGCCCGATGGTCAATCTTCCTAGCTGACTTTAACTTCACTATCCAACACCGGCCTGGCTCCCTACAAGGCA